>JARYGA010057069.1:0-20687 GCA_030545235.1 Helianthus tuberosus | reverse complement strand
TTTAACCGAAGAGTTAGGAACTTGATATTTTATGGTAGCACTTAGGATAGTATTTAGACTTGAACTTAAGAAAAGATGCCTTAGTATAAGCTTCGAGAAAAGCTAAGTACTTGTGTAAATAAAGTATGATGGATTTTGGTATGCCATAAGAATGACGATTAGAACATTGCAGGCAATAACAATTAATTGCTATTAATTCTTGCTTAAGTGATATTACTTGGTCTAAAATAAGATATGTTATGGTAATACAAATTTCCTTGATTCTGGATAAAATAAAAGAGGCACTTTTAAAATCTTGAAAATATACTATTTATGGGAAATAGAAAATTTTCTCCGGCAAGACTGGGTATGGTGTAGCAGACTCTCCAGCTTGTCCGGATATAATGGGGTTACCTCTCCGGCGCAAACCGGATAAGACGGGGTATATAATATGTCAAACAAGTGACAAGTTTTCCCTAAATAAGTATCATGATCTGATATCTGATTTGTTTTTGAAAATATGAATCTGTTAAATACATTGACCTTATAGAGGGTATGTATATTACAACATGTGAAATATATGATTATATAGATATGTATATCTATAAGGAATTCCAAAAGTCAATTAAAAATAAAGCAAAAGCATATATGTCTAGATTTCTTTATCAGGAATCTCTTTTCCGATATCAAACATTATTTCGTTTGATCATCTGCCTTGTAACAATGGAAACCCTTTAATTTGGTACGCCATTAAAAGTATAAGAATTTCCACTGCGTTACCATAAACTATTAATGCAAGTACAGAAGCATATAAAGTTGTGCTAATGCACAAGAAAACACATGAAAACTTAAATTATACGTCCACAGACGTTGAAGTATATCACACACGACTTTCAAAGCAAGACCTTTGGAAAATATAATTGGGCGCGATGATACCAATGCGAATCCCGTCAGTAGAAGAATTACTAATCAAAAAGAAGCACCTGGCCACGTGATCCTACAAACGACATGAATCTTGCTGAGGAACGATAGAACAAGATTTCACAACCATCGGTGCACAGTCTAATCAGAGGCATAATTACTTGCTCTGCAAAAGGAGTCACATATCTTTGCAAATTCCCTATTTCATTTTATTCGACATTCCTGGGTAATGTCACTTAACAACGGTTATCATCCAAAATTCCAAATGAAATTATTAAATTTCTTTTGTTAAAATTCTGACCTCTGTGAATAGACTTTTGCATTGCTACTTACCTTAATGGTCATCATACCATGAGGATTTTTTTTCATAGTAGCCAATATTGATCAGTTTCATTTCTTGGTAAATCCACACGTTACACATGCACTGTTTGTTGCGCATGTGGTTCGTTTGATTTATGAAACCCATTGGAGGGCTTCATTCCAATTTATTATTTTATCCAAACTCAAATATCGTTTCGCCATACTTGATCTTTGCATTGTAAACAGCGTTTTTGCAAAACGATGACTCTTTGATATCGAGTCAATGAATTTCTTGAAAATCTCAATTTCCTTTGGCATACATGGTTTTGTTGTAACCATGTCCGAACTTTCTTATTTGATACATGAACTCGTTTTATTTGAACCAAGTTTAATTGTTTGAACTTGCTCGCATTACGTATTCACTTTAAGGTTCCATATGATGGATTACAGCTATCATATTCGAAATAATCCCAACAAGCACTTCATTTGTTTTGCTTGGTCTTCGACTTCATTGAATCGTTTCTTTGATCACCTTGTGGTGACATTTTCATCAAATTGAAGCTTGCGCTAATCTCGTTTGCACTCATCATATATGGATTTAATTTATTTATTTTGAATCCGCTTTGTTGGTTTATCATATAAAAGCAATCTTAACACAACTGTGTGCTAAGATAATGATACACAAATTCATTTCATATTTCAGTGTATCTCTTAATGATTCTTATATCATCAATCGAGCCTTTCGTAATCTTTATTACTTTATCATCTTTGATCGAAAAAACATTATTTCAATTGTTTCAATTTCAATCAAAACTTCTACTAGTATTGTTTGAAACAAACATTTAGAGTTACTTCATTTAACTTTCATTTGGTTTCAAGCTTGGTGAACTCATTCAGTCACCGCTATTATTATTTTGATCACTACGACACCTTGTGGTGGCGTTTTCTTTAATTTGAAACTTGAGCTAAACTCATTTTTACACATGATGTACGGATTTATTTAATTTCTGTTGGTTCATTATCTTAAACAGTCTTAATACAATTATGTGTTAAGATAAGAGTACACAAATTCATATTATATTCCTGTGTACCTCTAAAGATTCTTTCATTTAAAATTTTCATGATATTCATTTAGTCTTATCATCATCAATTGAAAATTCTATTCGAATATCCAAATTTACTTCATTAAAGATTTCAGTTGATTACCCGGTGAATTTGTTCGATCACCATAATTATTGATCATTACGACACCTTGCGGTATCGGCATAAACTTGTAGCTTGGGCTAATCACAATCATTCGAATCATTCAAAACCATATTTATCTTTCGACTCATCATTTAAAAATAGTCTTAATGCAATTATGTATTAAGACAATGATACACTAAACTCTATTGTATTTTGGTGTATCCTTGCAATTCAATAAATGTCAACACATTGATTTTTCTCATATCATAATTCGATAGTTGACAAATTATTTTCGTGTTTCTATTTCAATTGAGCTTGTGGATTCTAAGTCGCCCTCAGTTGACAATCAAGTAAGTTTCCTTTTACAATGACTTTTATTGTTTCTAAAGTCATTTTCAACTGATAAACATTCACATCTATTAATCACATATCTTTTGACTTGAACCTAGTCACTTTGAAAATTTTATCATTCCATCTCATTCATTTGACATCAATTTCTTGAATTAATTCAGTTGAATTATTAAGTCCTATCTATTGTACAACTCATATTCACAAAATTTGGTATTTTAATTCTGTACCATTTACCTTAATACTGTTCTTATTGACTAAGACATGACATAACTTTAAATGAAATATCATAGCCTAAATCTCGAGGACGAGATTTAAAACAAGGTGGGGAGAATGTAACGACTCACACAAAAATGACCTAAAAACGTTCCGTAAGTATAAACCCGGACCCCTGATGTAACAACTCTCATCAAAAATACTATTTCTTATTTTAATTTGCTCAAAAGGAAACCCTAATTAAGACACTCAAGTAATCCTGCACAAACCCTAAAAATATGAGAACAATCGTAATCAGGTTCAGGGCCCCTAAAACTCAGTGGGGGTATTTCCCCATTTACGATTATCATCACAGTTTGCTGTCAGAATCGAATTTTATCGATCCGTCGACTCAGCTAACTTACAAATACACGCGGCAACCTGATATTAAAAGTAACCCGTCGTGCCACGCGACGCGCACACAAGGATCTCTAGCGTGGCGCGAGAGGAACAATTTCTCAGTATAAATAGAGGGCATTGGCACTTGATTTCTGGCGTTCTTTCGACGCTCAAATTCGTTTCCTACACGGAGTTATACTCCAATTCGTTCAAAACACACACAGCACGAAACGATGCCGCGATAACAGGGTATTAACTCGATCACTGCTATCATTCTTTTCTTTCCTTTAGCTTTTATTATAGTAAATAGTAGCTCGGGATTACACCTTCTCAATCCCGAAACTCTGCCCGTTATTAGGGTAATAACTCTAATCGCTGCTACGATTCAATGTCCGATCAATTGAAACTATCCGATGGATGTTTAAGTGCTGCTCAAACTCGGGTTATACTTTGTCATTCGTCGTGAATTCGATGGATGTTTAAGTATCGCACTTTGTCATTCGTTGTGAGGGTTTCTATCTCGTGAGTTGTCGTTAAAGTTGAATTGAGTTAATACACTAACACGAGTTCCATTGTGTCTAGAAATTAGAACTCGTAACCAGGGAAATCCTGAAATAGAATATTTAGCAATTAAGAAAAATTATTAGCTAAGTAAGATTAATTAACGGCTAAGCAAGGTTAATTAAGCTAATTAATCAGCTAAGTAAAATTAATTAAGCTAAACAAGATTAATTAAGTTAAGCAAGATTAATTAAGCTAAGCGAAATTAATTAAGTTAAGCAAGATTAATTAAGCTAAGTAAGATTTAACAAACACCTAAATAGATATACATGGAATATATATATAAGATAGATAATATCAAAGGAAGGTGATAGGAAGGTGTAAGAAGATATATATGTAAGTAGGAAGCTTCCTATAAAATGTATAGGTAACTTCCTAGAAAAGCTATAGGAAACTTCCTAGAAATTTCCTACTTCTTACCTATAAATAGGAAGCTTAGGAATTCATTTCCTTTGCTCATTTTCTCTATTCTTCTATACGTTAGTGTTCTAACCAGTAATCACCGATGCGATGTTCTGTCCGATCGATTCATGAACCATTTAATAAATGCCAAAGTGTTGTACTTTGTGAATTTCGGTAAACGGAATCCAAAGTGTTGTACTTTGTGAATTTTGTTAAGGTTCGAATCTCGTGACTACCGTTAAGGTTTGATTTGGGTTTTACACAAATACGTATTCCATTCTGTTAAACTATATGTTTAACTACCAGAATATTCCCAACTACAATCAAACAAGCTGTTAAATCATCAGAAGATTCAGAACAATAAAGTATATGCTTAATTATCAGAAGGAGTAGAATCAAGAAGCTTGTTAAATCAATATTGCATGCTTATAAAGTGAGTCATTCTCTTTTTATCAAATTTGTTTACAAAAGCATGTTTATTTTCAAAGTTATAATTACAGGGATTAAGTCTTTGTAATCACCATATTACAGCCAGTATGTGGGGTTTTGTATACATTACTTGATAATCTTCACCATTGGACAACGAGTTAGCCAATGGGTGATATGACCATAGTCACAGAAACGAGTCGAGTGACAAGTACCGAGGGTAGTTGGTTGATAATAAAACATTGTAATCGCTCTTAATACTGTAAATTATAACAAATGAGTCGTTTTAGTAAAAAAAAATGATTTACTCAGTATTTCCCGCTGACAAAACCTTTTTCAAACATGTTTCAGGTAATTACAGTAAAGATGGATACGGCACTGAAAGACTTCAAGAAGTGGCTTATTTTATTAATTAAATCAAATTAAGAAATATTTTTTTATATTAAAGCTACCATTGTAAAACATGGGTTTATCTCATCTATTTAATAAATAAAATCCGGTGTTTTCTAAACTCTGATATTTTTCCTAACTCACGATCCTGATGAAATTTCCGCTGCAATATTTTTCAAAATTAGTCACCGGTACCACTGGGCTGTTCGTGGCTCCCGATTCCATCCAGGGTGGGTCGGGGGTCGTGACAGTTACCATACGATTCGACCTCCTTTTGCAGTTTGACGCAATTAGTCCCTTAATTGCGCAAAGTAGCGCGAAATGCCGTTTAATGATATCTAAGCCTTCCATGGCCCATAATAATCATTCCCAAGAATATATTTAAATATTACTACGCTCCCATTTGCTTAAATGGTCACCGAATGGCGTAGATTCAAAAGTTGACGCTTTAGGCCCCTCTATTGCGCAAACTTGCGCATTTCATCATTTATTAGCATTGAAGCCTCATCTAATCCATATTAGGCATCCTTGAAAGTATTATTAAACATTACGATGCTTCGGGTTCTCTAAAAGGTCATTCAGAGGTATAATTAAACATATTGATACTTTTAGTCCCTCTAACTTGCAAAGTTGCGCGTAACTTTACTTATAGGCATAAAAACCTTAGACGACCATTAATTGGCATTTCCGAGAGTTATAATTAAATATTATGAAGCTCTCGGTTTGTTAAAAGGTCACTCAGAGGTTAGAATTGACATGTTGATGCTTTTAACCCTTTATTACGCAAACCTTCAATTAATTACGCAAACGGCTACACTTAACCATCAAGTGGCACATTTGTGAATATAAACATCGTAAGAGGTTATTTAGAAACTTATTTTAGGTATGCTAACACTTCCAGTCCTTTGATAATCAAAGTTTTCGATTTTTCGAAAAATTAGTCCCTAAATTTCAATGTTTGACTTCATTAGGGTTCATTACACGTGTCAAGACTTCATTGGACGTGATTTTACGAGGTGTTACATCCTCACCCCCTTAAAAGAAATCTCGACCTCGAGATTTGCTAATGTAATGGAAGAACTTTTTGTCGCATAACGGACCTAACTTCCACAGCCTATTTGGGCCTCTAGAGGCATCCTAAATGACCTTTATAATAGGTTCATGTTTTCTTCCTTAGATTCTGATCCTGACGATCCTTAATCGATACGGGTTTCTTATAATATCATAGATACGTCTATCATTATGTGATAATGCTTCTCGACTTATTGGTGACATACATCCTTAAATCATTAGTGTGGGTCACACTGCGAGTTCCACCACGTTCCATAACTAGGTTTTAGTTTAAAAGCTATTGACCTTTGATGTATTCGATTTTCCTTGAATGATCCTATATATAATCAGAGCTTAACTAGCCTGTTGTATAAAATTTTCAGTACACTCTTCTTAGAGTGATACTTTCAATTGAACCCTAGTCCTTATTAAGGACTTAAGAGGGTTGCGATTTTTATTAATCCTTGATTTTCTGCCGATTACTGGCAACTCTAAGATGATTATGAATTCGAATGATCTTATTTGTTGTTTCCAATGCAACTTTCAGATCCTGATAATTGGACTTACCAATCTATTGTTCTAACAATAGATGTTTAACATTCAATTTATACAAGGTCTCCAAGGGAACAGCCTTGCTACTTATATATCAACTATTATAGAAAGGCTTATTTTAAGGTGAGATGGTTATTCCAACCATTACTTAAAACTAATCTTAAGGAATAGCAAATCCTTACAGCTAGTCGAATTAAGTCGATGATCCTGGGCAGCTAATGGCGATTCTTAATTGTTGCCTAAATAGGGTTGCGGTAATCAATGCATAAGCAAAATGAACCGTCTTTCTTAATTAGCAATTTCAAACTCTTAGAATATTGAGTTGGGCTATATGAACCTCTATCCTAAAACTCCCTTAATCAGGGTTCTGATTCTTCCAATGATGATACTAGTTATCATATAAATTTTATATTAATGCATCCTTAAGCGAGACGTTAATCTTAACTCTACTTGCCTCTAAGGAGGTAAACAGGGTAATCTTGGAGAAGATGGTCAAAATGCAAGGAGGTTACAGAGATTTTCCAATTCCCAGGCTCTAGTTCATTTACCATGGTCTGCATCAGATAAGTGATACATTCGTTTTACGAGTCCACGGATTCTTTACTCAGGAACGTTTACTTGGATAATTCCATTTTAGATATCTTCTTTGAATACCATTAGCTGACTTTAATACCGTATGACCATTGGAATATCTTTAGGGTTCCATGCATTAAACCTCCATACTGATCAGGCATGGAAGCAATCTATGGAACATATTAAGATACACCAATCCTCATATGATGCTTTTGTCGTACCATATGGTATTCGCAATCGATAGAGATCAAGAGATATCAATCACTTATGATGATGCACTTCATCTGAAGAGAGGGTACACTAGAATTTCATGACTGGAGACTTTTGGCAGGAGCAGAAGAAATGGTTCCTATGATTTTCGCCTGTAATTTTTACCTTACACTTAATATCTAGGGTTCTCATGGGAGTCTTTAAGAGTTTGCTATACTTACCATCTATGAAGGATTGATTGGTATCCGAAATAAAGCAGAACTCCTAGCGTTTTATTCAACTTCATATATTATGCTTAGGGTTCTAACAGGTAGATTAAATAACTTATAAAATTCATTCCACAACGACTTATCTGCACCTGAATCAAACAATACCCTTGCATATACATCACGGATAAGGACGTACCGGTTATAACATTGTCATCTTATATGGCCTCTTTTGCATCCATCTGAGAGACCTTAGCGTTGGTCTTCTTATCTCCTTCAAACTTCTTAGCATACTTTGGGCAATTTGATTTGATATGCCCTTTCTCATTACAGTTGTAACAAGTCGCATCTCGTATCTTCTGGCATTCCAATGTTTTATGCTCCCTAGATTTGCAGATCCCACAAGCCCTAGGCTGCGATTGGGATTTTGGTTCGTACCTGCACTTCCGACAATGGCGCTTCTTGCAGGTCTTGCATTTAGGTTTCTGGTTGGACATTTTTTTTTCTTCTTTTTAGAGCTCTGGGAGTTATCTTCCTCCCTTTTCCTTTTCAGTTCACCCTTTACATTAGAGGCACGAACGAGATCCTTCTCGTGAGTAACGAAGGGTGGTCTTGGTTGAGATTTGGAGCAAGTAGCATTGGGCTCCTTGATCTTTTTCACAGCCTTCTTCACAGCTTTTCCAACAGCTGCGTCTATCATAGTCTGAAGAACATCCTTGGAAATTCTAAGGTTCACAATTGTAGTATCATTAGCATGTGTCGCATCATCCATAACACGATCAACGGCTGTCTTATCCGAGTTTGTCATACTCGATATTTGATTCCTAACACCAAATAAAACAATTATTTAGTTACAATCCAACAACCGCTACTCATCATCCTGATGCCCTAATATATACCAACCATGGTATCGTTAAACCATACAGGTTAATATAGTACGAACATTCTCAATGAACGTCAATTAAATATGTATATATATCAATTATGCTTAGCCTAGGCCATAAAAGACCATTAATGACAATTAAGGTTTGGACCTAGTCCATCACCTGTTTGACAAGGGATCAGTTGTCACGTCTTTCTTGATCATATTGATGATTTTGGATAGCTTGAAAGCTTGACATTAGGATATTGGATAAGAGCGTTTCCTAATGGATATAAAGCATCCATCTAAGGTTGTTGAAGCAGTATCTAAATGTTATCGGCCAATTCTACCTCGCGTTATAAGCCTAAGATCCTAATAGGCGGATACAACAGCTTACAATATTTATTGTCCTCAATAGACTTTTTTGTGCCAGAAATAGTCCCCATATAAGCATCATTGATAAGGAAAAGTACCTTTTACGATGTCATCTTTCTATATCGCCTCCTGGTGTCCATCTGGAAGACTCATGCGTTTACTTTCTTGGCCTCTTCAGACTTCTTCTGATTCCTAGGGCAGTTAGTCTTGATATGCCCCTTCTCGTTGCAACCATAACAGGTCGCATCTTTCAACTTTTTGCAATCTAAGGTCTTATGCTCCTTGGACTTGCAGATTCCACAAGGAAGATGCTGAGATTCAAATCTGCATTTCCCCAGGTGGAATTTCCTACATGTTTTGCACCTGGTCTTTTCACCCGTCTGCTGGTTACCCTTATTAAACTCGGAACTCTTCCTATGATCAGAGTTCCCCTTTTTCTTCTTATCGAAGTGATGAGAACCCTCATCCTCCTTTTTACGCTTCCCTTCTTCCGAAGCTTTTGCAGCCTTGTTTCTGGCTACGTCGAGTGTGAGAGATAGCGACAATTCTGCCGCTGACCGGAATGTAGTAGGTCTCGATGCTTTCACGCTTGCCTTGACTTCCGGGGCTAGGCCCCCAATAAAGCGAGCTATACGCTTTGGTTCTGGTGTGATCAAGTAAGGAACCAATCGACACATAGTATTGAAATTTGTAAGATATGCCTGGCAATCTAAGTCTTCTATGACTAATGCCAAGAAATCGGTTTCAATTTTCTCAACTTCATGTTGAGGACAGTAATTTTCCTTGATAAGAGCAACAAACTGATCCCATGTTTGATTATACAACGGGATTTTCCCAGTAGCCTGGATTAGCGACCTCCACCAAGCTAGAGCTTCTCCTTTAAAAGATTGTGAAACAAACTTCACAATGTCTTGCTCTGCACATCCGCTAATATCAACAACAGTGTCCATCTCCTCGAGCCACGTCATGCAGTCGATGGCTCCTTTTTCTCCTGTGAAGTCTCTGGGCTTGCAGGAAACAAAATATTTATACGAACAGGTTTTAACATGTGGTTCTTGATTAAGCACAACCTGTCTAGGCAGAACACTCCTCTGATTTGACGAGTTATGAACATCGTCCTCCTTTGAATCATGTGATTTAGAAGGGGGGTTACTACGAGCCACAGATAGAGTCTTAGAGTGTGTACCACTTGACTCATTATACTGTCTGTCAAGAGCTCGAGTAACAACATTATCTATTAATGCCTGCAGTTCCTCACCAGTTATGTTAACTCTGGTAGTGTCATTGTTCTCCCTCGGGTGGCTGTTGACCTCCTCTGATCCAGTCATGTAGCTTGATTGCTACATAAGTACTGACAATGATTTATTTAGAGGTTATTATGGAATCATCATTTTTGACGATTCATCAACCATGGTAATATAAACCATATTGGTTAATTTGTTAGTTATATTTAATTAGTATTTTCATTATAGTTTATCCTAGTTATAAAACATTAAGGATATTAAAGTGGCGCAAAAGGCCTAGTCATAAAGACAGTTTTTAAATTTATAAGCCATGATTTCGGAGAATCGAGGCATTTTGGTTTGAACATATTTCATTACCTTTTTCTTGACAGAGAGTCAAAGACTACAACTGTCTTTTGCCCCACAGGGCGTTAATTATAGCCCGTAGGCACTTCATCCTTAAGGGATGGTTATATAAATAAGGGAAATTGAAATATCCCAATTTAAAGATGACTTATGTGATTTTATCAGATCACAGTTTGTCGAAAATGTTAACATGCTTTCAGATGTTAACAAGAATTTGAATCTTTTGAATAGTTTTTACCATCTTGGCCGTGCCTGAAATGACAGGTAGGCTAGGTTTTAACTTTAAGATTCTTTTTAGTATTAAGAGCAGAACAACCCTAAATGGGGATGTTAATAAGGATCTGTATCTACTTGAGGAACTGTCATCTTGGCCCTGTCCTTAAAATGACACATGGGCTAGGTCTTGTCCTTTTTGGATTTTGCCAATTTATAATATTGGTAGATCCTATAATAGGAACGTTATTTTAAATCTAACCGTTCCATTTAAAATTTAAACAGGTACATGGTTGCCCTAACACAGGACTTCTAACAATACTGACTCGCCCATGCAGGGGCTAATCAGAAAAATAACAAAGGAAACAAATAAAGGACAAAAACGAATCAGGAGTAGTCCTAAGTTCTTTGTCTAGACTCAAGAATGTGCAACTGTGTAACTGAGATTAAACACGAAAGGCTAGTGTTTAATTCACTCAGTGTTAGCTCTGATACCAACCTGTCACACCCCGATATTTCCACGTATTACCGGTGGGCCCGGTGGGGAGTATCGTGACGTAGTTGATATCATCATAGTCAAACAACACAATTTAAATGCACAGCGGAAGCAAAAGATAAATATATTACAATCCGATATGAAGTAATATCAAAGTATTACAAATGGAATGTAAAGGATCCACAGGCGGATCAATAAAAGATAAACACTGTTCAACAGACTTTAGGCATCTAGAACTTGCAAGATTCCCTATTGACGCCCTGAGCTCCCAGCCAATTACGTACAGTACCTGTCACTTAACCTTTTTGGAAAATACGTCAGTTTACACTGGTAAATACAACTTAACGGACTCATTTTGAAAATAGTTTAGAAAATTGATTTGAATGCTCTAGGCACAAAATTCTTTTATAACTTGGGACAATTATATAAAAATAATCTTGTATACAGATTTACATGTTCGTTATACACTTAGGGCCCGATGTAGAAACCGGGTCAAGATTAACAGACACACCACAAGTATAGGCCCACATGAGCGTGAGATACCGTTTCCCTTATGCAACTGTCAGGTGTATGCCTACACCCCGTGCATAAGACGTGGCCATTTTATAATACAATGATGCCAAGGATATCTGGGACATGGTCATTAACCCCTAAAGGCCTTTATTTCAAACAAGACAGATTAAATCGGGTTACCTCAATAATTTAATCACAATACGATTAAACATTCAATACCCGACCAAGCGGTATTATTATAATACCGTATCCCAAGCCCGTATAGGGAAAATAAGCTAAGAGTATTTACCTGAGCTTAAAATGCAATTTATACTCAGCCGTATATCCTAATCAGCAAGCACAAGTACCTCTACTGGGGCTCTTAATCTGGAATGAGGGTTTTTAATAACCTATTAGATTCCTAATGGATCTTATGTAAGTTGAAACTTAGACCGGTTAGTTTTAAGGAAAGGTTTACGGTTCAAAACGCAAGATTAAGCGCAGACCGGATTGGAATGTGATTTAGACCCGACAAGTTTGGGGACTTGTATGATATGGGTAAACTTAAACACATTCTGGATTTTGAAGTGAAAATGATAAGGTTTGACCCGTTTCGGTCAATTTATGCAAACTAGTTACATAAACCGTACCGAACGCGAAAATGCGTAACGGGTGACCATAAGAGTCATATACAGGTTTCCTAGATTAATATGCCTTATATATGTTGTTATATCAGTAAGATACCTTCCGTTATGCCCAGGATGATTTTAAACTCAAACTATGTCTCGCAAGGGCATTTTGGTCCTTTTAAAGTTTATAAAAGAGCTTAAATAGTAATCTGAGTTATAGGTCTGATTAAATCAGTAAATATACTCATTTTAATAAGTTATAAAAGTAGGGTATCACTTATACGTAAAATTTATTAATTATAATCATACTATGCACCGTAGGGGCATTTTGGTAATTTCACATAAGCCTAAAAAGGCCAAAACTGGAAATCTGAGTTTAAAACTTTTGCTTACTGTTAAAATAAAAAAATTTACTAAGAAAATCAGTAGGCATCAACCCTTATATCTTTAAACTAGTTTTGATACATACTATGCGTTAAAAACGCTTAAAAAGGCGATTTGAAGCCATTTCCGGGTTTTGTATAGAAAGCTGATATTTTTAATATTCCAGAAGACTCAAAATATTTTATTTAACATATTAGATCAGTAGAAAAAGGTTTGGGGTCAAAAGGATTTATAAAACTCATTTTATAGCCCACAAGGGCAAAACCGGCAATTACCGAATCAAGCTTAAAACCCTATGTTATGCTCAGCCTAAAAATAATTAAAAATCTTAAAAAATCCCAAAATATTATTTCATATCAGTGGGTAAAAAGTTTGGTATAAAAAATTGGGTTTAAATAGGTTATATGCTAATTACGCCGTTTAATTAATAAAAAGCTTTTTAATTACGCTATTGAGCATAACTCCTAATCTAGACCTCCAACTGATGTCAAATTTTAGGGACACGTTTATATATCAGTAATAAAGGTTTCTATTCTTTCACATTTTCAAAAATATCATTTCATGGTCAAAAGGGCATAACGGACAACATTTAGGCATATAACGGAAACACGCATGAACTAGGATTTCTATGGAACCAAGTTGTATAACCTTGGAGGGTTATACTAACTTATAATATGGTCCTAATGGAATCCTAAGGCATATCTAAACTAAGCTAAATCGGGTCAGAACTGAAAGTCAAAGCGAATGTCAACTTTTGCGACTTTCGGTTCCGAACCGAGTCTATACTTAGAATTGTCGGGTTGAACATGCTTAGACATGTTCAACTAATATTTACCAAGTTATTAATGTGGCAAAACTGATTTTATGACTTTTAATTTAATAGTTATGCATTTTATTTAAAACTAACCCGTTTGACTTTCATTTGACCCGACAATTAAACTAAGTAAACGTGGTAATTAGGAGGCACCCTTTTGAGGGTTAATTACCTACCTAATTACGGTCACGTAGCCATGTTCGTTACAAACAATAGCTTAACCGTTTAAAAGTCAAAGCGTTTATCGATAACGCTTGACTTTTCTGTTTAAAACGCTAAAATTTAAACTAGGCACGAAAGGGGACTTACAAAAGGGTCCAAGCAAGGAGGGTTGATCCTAATTTCTCAGGTATGAGGAGCAACGTCCCCAACTTAGAGAATTCAAGATCAAGTGTAGGTTATGAAGGAAGTGGGGAAGGGTATTTATAGGTTTTTGAGGACCGTTAGGATCGTTCCTCGTAAACCGTGATTGAATCTGAACCCTACACATATTACCCATGGTTTTATAAACAATGGGCAGCCCCTAGTTTCCAGAAATACCATTTACAATTGATAGAAACTGCTGGAACAGGCTGTTTACAGCTGTTTAGCAGCAAACAGCACTTTCATATATGGCAGAAATTGCCCCTGTGAGCTTTTATGGTCACTTTAGGCACGTTCAAGGCCCGTTAACCTCATTTTAAGGCCCCACTATGATGTTTAAACATAGGGAACATGAAACATGTTCAAAAACATGTCGGATGTCGGTTCCTTTGACCGTACGGTCACGTAGTGCGTCGAATTACGACGAAACACGGACGAACGCTAAAAATGGTCCAAATTACGCGACGAGTGGAATTTTATCATGCCACACACTAAAATAAAATATTTTAGTGCTTACATAAATTTTTGGGTGTCCGGGGATATTCAGAATGCGAGATATGCGCAAAAGTGTAAACTTGTGCACTTTTTGACACTTTTAGTCCCTGCATGACATAAAAGTTTATTTTTGTGTACCAAATACCTCTAAACCTATATCTAAGCTATATAAAGGATAAATAGGGTATGTTTAACTTATGGACATATTCCGGAAGGTCCGTTACCATACGATTCGACCTCCTTTTGCAGTTTGACGCAATTAGTCCCTTAATTGCGCAAAGTAGCGCGAAATGCCGTTTAATGATATCTAAGCCTTCCATGGCCCATAATAATCATTCCCAAGCATAAATTTAAATATTACTATGCTCCCGTTTGCTTAAATGGTCACCGAATGGCGTAGATTCAAAAGTTGACGCTTTAGGCCCCTCTATTGCGCAAACTTGCGCATTTCATCATTTATTAGCATTGAAGCCTCATCTAATCCATATTAGGCATCCTTGAAAGTATTATTAAACATTACGATGATTTGGGTTCTCTAAAAGGTCATTCAGAGGTATAATTAAACATATTAACACTTTTAGTCCCTCTAACTTGCAAAGTTGCGCGTAACTTTACTTATAGGCATAAAAACCTTAGACGACCATTAATTGGCATTTCCGAGAGTTATAATTAAATATTATGAAGCTCTCGGTTTGTTAAAAGGTCACTCAGAGGTTAGAATTGAGATGTTGATGCTTTTAACCCTTTATTACGCAAACCTTCAATTAATTACGCAAACGGCTACACTTAACCATCAAGTGGCACATTTGTGAATATAAACATCGTAAGAGGTTATTTAGAAACTTATTTTAGGTATGCTAATACTTCCAGTCCTTTCATAATCAAATTTTTTGATTTTTCAAAAAATTAGTCCCTAAATTTCAATGTTTGACTTCATTAGGGTTCATTACACGTGTCAAGACTTCATTGGACGTGATTTTACGAGGTGTTACAGGTATAGAGGGAATTGCCTTCAAGGGAGTCTTCTTGATGAAACAACTAGCCAAATGTAGATCCGTGGATCCAACACTTGTAGTTGTGCTCCACTTGAACTACCACCAAGAGTTACATGTAACTCAAGGGGTGTAGCCTCCTCAGATGTTGGTGGGTTAGCAATGATAGAAACACCAGACTCAGTCACTTGTTGTGGTATATTCTCATTAAAAGGTGATTGAGAAGAACTGATTTGTGTCTGGGTTAAATCAAGTGCATCCAACAAGGGTTTTATTTGTGGTGGAATTTGTGCAGTGAGGATAGGGGTAGAAAGAGAATTTGCCCTGGGAGGTAGGCTGTGGATGATGGACTCAAGTGATTCCAGAGCATCATAACGTGGTGTCCCTGTGCTTACAACCAGATCTTTTTGTGAAGATGCAGGAGGAGTTTTAGGTTCATGTTGAGATCTTTCTACCATCTGCTGTGAGGAAGTAGCAGTAGTGGTTTCTGGGGACTTTTGTGATGTCACAGGTAGTTGCTCTGGGATCTCATCTTCCAGAGTTACCTTTTTAGTGGGTTTGGGGGGCTTTGTAGATTTTTTCTTTTTTGGCTTTTTGGTGGTTTTAGGTGTGGGATTCACAGCAGTGGTGGTGCTACTATGATCACCTTGAGTAGTGGGCTCAACAGCAGGGACCTGAGGAGCAGTGGTTGCTGCTAAAGTCTGCTCAGGTACCTCTGTTTGTGTTTTTGAAGGTTTTAACATTCTTGTGAATGTTTCTGCAGTTAAACTGTTTATTTGAAGAGGATTACCCTGGATAAGCACATGGGCATTGTCCTTTGAAAATTTCTTTTTAAAATAATAACTCAAAAACCTTGGAAATAATAAAAATGATTTTTTATTAACATTTTTGACCAAATCATTAAAAATCTCTTGGGAGTAATTAAAGTTTTCATCTTGCAAAATAGCATATCCCAAGTATTGGATTTTTAATGGAATTTCATTAAAAGCGGTGGTCTTATTAGAAACACACATGAGGAGAGTGTGAAACAAAAACCTCATGGCAGGAGGAAAACTGCCTTTTTGTAGAGTATCTTTTTTCATTTGTTCCTCATAACCTCTTTCAAGAAAATCATTTTGATACTCTGTTTTTGGAAACGAGCTTTTACCTTGAAGATCATCGAGTTCGAAAACCTCAAAAATGGTTTGAGGTGTGATGGTAACTGGAATACCCTTTATTGATGAAGTGATAGCTACAGGCTTTTTGTCCTTATTATCAAGTTTTGCATTTTTCCAGAACTCTCTTTGGGTATCCAGGTAGATGGTGGCATCGCAGGTTAACAAAGTTTTATACTTTGTGGATGAAAGTGTGTCAATGATGGAATGAAAGGTTGTGTTTTCACTTGGTTTTTCAAGTGTACACAAGTAATTATGTAGGAATTTGAAAGGAAGAGCCATGATTGAGTCGAAGATGGTGCAAGACGAACAAAGAAGATGAAAGATTTGAGAGAGAATTTGGGGGAAAACTGCTTTGTGAAGGGAATTTTGAATTCAATTCGACAGTGAAAACCCTATTTGGGGTTTTGATCAGGGTTTTATAAGGGGGAAAAGTGTATGCTGACGTGGCAGCGGTTACAAAGATCTGACGATCAAAATACTATCCACGTGACAACCTCTGATGGAAATGGATGACAGTTGTTTAGGAAACCACTGATGGAGCAATACCAGTGGTTTACAAAGGGAAAATGAAAACAGTGGGTGACTTTAACTATCAGTGGATAACCTTTGTCAGTGGATTAAAGCACTGATGTTTGACAATAGTATTTAGCAAGGATAATGAAGGAACAGAGGTTGACTTTCAGCAGTGGATAGCTCTTAACAAACAGATGTTTGAACCAAAACAGTGGATATGGTAGACTTTTAAGGATTTAATGAAAATTTTCATTTTTAGCTATTTTTAAGGATGAATTTCTGATTTTTTGAAAACATTTTAATGCTTTTATTCATAGAAAAACAGGATTTTGCCTGTTATTCCATGTTTAGCATGCCAATCCTCGAGATCAGACTTTCAAAGGTGGACGTGTCTAATGCTTTTGTTAGCACATCTGCCAGTTGATCTTGAGTTGGTACATGATACAAAGAAATCAGACCTTTTTCATAGCAATCCCTCACAAAGTGATGTCTGATGTCGATATGCTTGGTGGTTGAATGGGAAACTGGATTTTTGATGATATTTTCTGCTGCTTGACTATCCAGCATGAGTGGTGTTTTCAAAGCAGTGATACCAAAATCCAGCAACTGGTTTTGAAGCCACAGGAGTTGGGCTGTACAGCTTGTAGCAACAATGTATTCAGCTTCTGCAGTGGATGTTGAAACAGTTGCTTGCTTTTTGCTTTGCCAAGACACTAAGCAGTTGCCTAGGAATTGGCAGCCTCCTGAAGTGGACTTTCTTGTTGTGTTGCATCCAGCAAAGTCACTGTCTGAATATCCTGAAAGCTTGACATTCCCATTAGCTGGATACCAGATACCAAGTGTGGGAGCACCTTTTATGTATCTGAATATCCTTTTTACAGCAATAAGGTTTGACTTTCTAGGGGCTGATTAACTTCTTGCACAGACACATGTTGCAAACATGATATCTGGCCTAGATGCAGTTAGGTACAATAAAGACCCAATCATGCTTCTATATAAGGTTTGGTCAATCAGCTCATCCTTTTCATCAGACAAGACTAGCTTTGTGGTTGCCATGGGTGTACTGCATGGTTTACAATCATTCATATCAAATTTGTTTAAAAGTTCTTTTGCATATTTGCTTTGATAAATGAAAGTTCCATTTTGCATTTGCTGAACTTGGAGACCAAGAAAGCATTGCAGTTCACCCATTGCACTCATTTCAAACTCAGCTGTCATGAGTTGCCTAAACTCTTCACACATTTTATGACATGTGCTTCCAAAAATGATGTCATCCACATAAATTTGGACAATCATCAAATTCTTTCCTCTCCATTTTAAAAACAGTGTTTTATCAATAGTGCCTCTTTTGAAACCATTAGAGAGTAAAAAGGTGGAAAGAGTTTCATACCAGGCCCTAGGTGCTTGTTTCAGGCTATACAGGGCTTTGTTAAGCCTGTAGACATGATCTGGATAAAATGGATCCTCAAAACCTGGAGGTTGACAAACATACACCTCATCTTGAATTGTACCATAGAGGAAAGCACTTTAGATATCCATTTGAAACACCTTCATGTTGTGGTTGACAGCAAAGGCCAGGAACAGTCTTATAGCTTCCAATCTAGCTACAGGGGAAAAAGTTTCATCATAGTCAATGCCCTCGTCCTGTCTGTAACCTTGAACCACGAGCCTAGCTTTATTCTTGATAATAATACCCCTTTCATCAGTTTTATTCTTAAAGACCCACTTTGTGCCAATTGGACTTACATCCTCTGGCAGTGGTACAAGCTCCTATACTTGTTGTCTTTTAAATTGTTGGAGCTCTTCTTGCATGGATTCTACCCAACTGTTGTCTTTTAGTGCCTCTTGGTACTTGACAGGTTGATGAAGTGATAGGAAACCAGCAAAAAGACAAATGTTTTGGGATTGGCTTCTTGTGAGCACCACTTCATTGATGTTGCCAATGATTTGATCAGGTGGATGAGACCTCAAGAAGATTAAATCTCCTTGGTATGGTATGATGGCATTTGTTGGTGAAGGCTGCAGATGTGAATCATCTAAGCTAACATCTGTTGGGGACTTTGAGGACCCAACATCTGTTCGAAATGGAGGTGGAGGAAGTGGTGGAAGTGGTGTGACGCTTGATGGACTTTTATCCACTGATGGCAGATTTTGACCAACAGTGCTTGTGGTTGTGGATGTGGAAGCAGAGTTTAAAGGGCTACTTTGGTCAACAACTGTTGAGGTAGCAGTGGTTGGACTTTGACAGCTGTTTTGAACATATGTTGCCCTGATGGAGGATCTGAATTTCTGCTGTGGGATCACAACTTCATATCCATATTCTTGTGGAGGAGTTTGAGATGGACCTACACTGTTAGTCTTGACAATAGTATTTTCAAAAGTGACTTTATCAAGATCAAATAATTCTGCAGGATTTGCAGGGATTTTCATTGATGAAAGTTCATTAAACTTCACATTCAAAGTCTCTTCCACTGTCTTAGTCCTGGTGTTAAACACCTTGTAGGCCTTAGCAATGGTTGAGTATCCCAAATGGTATCCACTGTCTACTTTGGTTGCAAATTTTGAAATGGAATCTTTTAAGTTTAAAATGAAGCATGGGCAGCCAAATACTTTAAATTATGAGATCAGTGGTTTGATTTTATACAGAATTTCATAAGCAGTCTTTTCATGCCTGGGGTTTATTAAAACTCTGTTCTGGACATAGCAAGCAGTGTTTACTGCCTCTGCCCAGAAAGTTAAAGGCAAACCTGAATCTGCAAGCATGGTCCTGGCTGCTTCAATCAGAGTTCTATTCTTTCTTTCAACTACCCCATTCTGCTCTGGTGTTCTTGGAATGCTATACTGCCTTACAATTCCTTTTGACACACAGAAGGCATCCAACTCCTTATTTTTGAATTCTGTGCCATTGTCACTTCTAAAGACTTTTACTGGCAAGTCAAACTGCTTTTCAACCTGTGTAACAAAGTCTTGCAATATGCCTTGCTTGCAGCCATCATTGCACAATCACAAACATGCTCTTTCTCATCAGCCACCTTCTCTTCCTTTTCACCATGTTTCTTTTCTTCTTCTTCTTCTTCAGACCAGGGGTCGGCCAGTGGTTCCAACAGAGTTTCAAATTTTTCTTCCAATAGTATTTCATCAGCCACAGCATTAACTACTCGGTAAAACCGACACCCTCATAATATGTCTAACACTCTCATATATTTTAGAATGTCCCAATATGTCTTATATTACACCCCGTATGTGAAAACTGAGCCCGAATTATGTTATATTATTTAAATAAATGAAAAACAAGAAAATATTAGTTGAGGCGGGCCACGTGAACCCACCCCAACCTCTTACGCGGGCGGTATCAAGGTTGGAAACGGACTCCGCTGGTTTCTTTAGTTCAAGCGGGCCGCGTAAGCTTAAGCTTACATTGACGCGGGCCGCTAGAGATCATCAAACGCGGAGACATCCTGAGCTGACACGTGTCGACATCGTGGCGAGTCTAGTAGCTGACCCAGCTAAGCTATAGTGTTGACCAGGGTTGACGCGGGTCGCGTAAACCTTGTCTGTGTTTTACGCGGGCCGCGAGAGGACTAGAATCAGGAACTATAAATAGATGGCATCGGAT
>JARYGA010057068.1:0-69087 GCA_030545235.1 Helianthus tuberosus | reverse complement strand
TTTCTAGTCAAGAATGTTCTCAAGAAACCTGAAATGTCAGGAAGAATGGCAAAATGGACAGTCAAGCTTAGTGCTTATGATATCAGATATGAACCAAGAACTGCCATTAAATCTCAGGCCTTGGCTAACTTTGTGGCTGATTTCAGTAGTGATCTACAAAGGGAAGCTGAATTGGAAGTTCAACAGCTTGAAGAGACTAAGGATCCTTGGATACTCTTCACAGATGGAGCCTCTAATGTCAAAGGAACTGGACTAGGCATACTACTAAAATCGCCACAGGGGGACATAATACCCCACTTAATTGCTTGTGAGTTTCAAACTACTAACAATGAGGCTGAATATGAAGCCTTAATAGCTGGTTTTCAAATTGCCAAGCATATGAGGATCAGGTATCTTGAGGTACATGTAGATTCTTTATTAATCACTAACCACTTTAATGGTTCTTATGCTGTTAAAGGTGAAAGAATAATCTAATATCTAGAGATAGTCAAGAAATTGGCAGACTGTTTTGCTTCTTTTATTTTGACACAGGTACCCAGGGAAGAAAATGCAGAAGCTAATGCTTTAGCCAACCTTGGATCATCATTGAAGATCCCAGAGGATATTAAAATTCCCATTATCTATATTTTGGCTCCTGCTATTGAGGATCACACAGCTATGGAAATAGTGGAGGATTCTTCAATCATACCTAGTGATGATGCACAGTCAAATTCAAGATCCTGGATCCTTCCAATTATGAGATATATACAACATGGAGAGATTCCTACCGGAGAAAATCCCAGAGCTTTCAAAGTCAAGGTATCTTAATTTACAATATTAAATAACATGTTATATAAACGATCTCTTGCAGGTCCATATTTAAGGTACATCGAGGATCCATAAATCCAATAAGTCCTGAAGGATTTCCATTAAAGAGATTGTGGAAACCACACTTGGGGTAGAGCACTGTTCTCAAGGATCCTTAGGACAGGATACTATTGGCCTATAATGAAGAAGGATGTTGCGGATTATGCCAAGAAATGTGATGCTTGTCAAAGACATAGCAATATCCTTCATTAACCAGCAGAGCTCCTACATCTTATATCCTCTTCTTGGCCATTCATGAGATGGGGAATGGATATAGTTGGCAAACTTCCCAAAGAACTAGGAGGAAAAGTGTTTATGCTTGCCATGACTGATTACTTTTCCAAATGGATAGAAGCTGAAGCAATTGCTCAAGTCAGAGAAAAAGAAGTGATATCCTTTATTAAAAGAAACATTTTTACTAGATTTTGCATACCTTCTGAAATTGTTTGTGATAATGGATCCCAATTTATTGAGAGTAGAACTACTAACTTTTGTGACAGTTGTGGGATTAAGATGATAACATCAACACCAGTCCACCCACAAGCTAATGGTCAAGCAGAATCATCCAACAAGATCATCATCAACAACTTGAAGAAGAAGCTTGGATCCAAAAAGGGAAAATGGGCAGAAGAGCTACCTTATGTGTTAGGGCTGATAGAACAACTCCTAAGAATGCCACTGGTCAGACTCCAATTTCTTTAGTGTTTGGAGCTAAATCAGTGATCCCTACAGAGATGGTAGTCCCTACTGCAAGAACAAGCATCCGTGATCCTGAAGGAAATGCTGAAAACTTGGTTCAAGACTTGGATACCATAGAAGAACTCAGGGATTTGGCAAGGATAAGGTTGGCTAGTTATCAACAAAGTATGGCTGGAGCTTATAACAAGAATGTCAGGATCAGAGAGTTTCAAGTTGGTGACATGGTGTTGAGAAAAGCATTCCAAAATACCACAAATCCTGCTGATCGCAAGTTAGCTCCAAAGTGGGAAGGTCCCTATCTTATTGAAGCTGAGGCAGGAAAGGGGGCATACCGTTTGTTAACAATGGAAGGTGATTTGTTACCAAGAGCTTGGAATGCTGTCCATTTGAAGAGATACTTCATGTAAGAAGGATCTAGGATCCTTAGTCATCCTCATATCTGATATACATAAAGGATCCTTAGAGGATATATGATCCTCATTCTGGTAATGATTTGATTCTAAATTATTTAACCCTTTAATTTATTTGATTATAAGGAGAAGGATCCAGGATCCTTTATCCTTTTTTCACTAAGTTATAGTTTTGCAGAAGTAGGTGCATCTTTGACAAAGGATCAAGTATCCACAGAAGTCTCCTAAGTTTTATGGGCTTGTCCACAGTTTTATGGGTTTATCCCCAGTTTTGGGCTTGTCCCCAGTTTAAGGTATCTATTACCTCCTACGAATCGGGTTCTATAGAATCGTTTTCAGACCCGAACGAGTCGATCAGAAGAGTTTTACTCAGAATGAAAGGTGGAAACAGACATTCTGTGTTCAATTCAGTAAGATATACACTTAAACTGTCGTTTATATTGATTATAAGACGTTTTACAGCGAGACGACACTTCGGCAGCACTTCGTTGCTCTAACCGGAAAGATTACATCTAATCTCGCTTGAACCCTATTTATAGAGTTCTGATTTCGCTTGAGAGTGGCACAATCCATTTCAAGCGAAATAGCTTAAGTTGATTTCGCTTGAAATGATTCATGTCACTTTCAAGCGGAATCACCTAATTCAAGCGAAATTACAATATCTTGAAATACGTGCACTGATCTAACATTCTACACAGAAGACTCGATACAAGACGAAGTCGACAGACGCATGAACTAACAGACTCCCCCTCGAATGTTGACGAGTCTTAAATTGTCGAGTCTTCGCATCTTCAGTCTTTATCAGTCCTCTCGAACTCTCTGAAGTATCTTGACACTGTAAAGCATCCTCAAATCTTCTTTCTTCTCTTTATCAGATCTCTTGATTCCTTAAGTTCATCAGCATCAGCAATTTGCATGAACTCGAGGATCGAAACTTGGCTCTACAATCTTTAGACTCCCCCTCTAAGTATACTGGGATCGCAACTTGACTTGATAAAATCACAGAGTCTTCTGGTATCGGAACCTAGCTCTCTATCATTCAGATATCCTGCACATTCTCTGCCCAAAAGTAAATTTTCTGATAACTACTTGTAAAAACAATTTCATCATCTAATAAACACTTGTGGATAAGATATTCAGACAATGATTTTACAATGTTAGTCTCTGATGAACCACTTGCGGGAAGAACTTTTTCATTTCAAAAAAATTTCTCATTTCATTTTAAAACATCTCAAACAATTTTCACCCAAACCATTTGTTCATCATGTTCTGCACTAGGAAATTTTGAAAATCAGTTCTCCAACACCAGTTGTCAAAAATCTTTTTGTATTTTTCAAAATTTATGATAAAACACACTGAAAATCTTTTTGGATTTTAGAACATAGAATGAAATGCAGTAAAGAAATATTTACAAACAATATTTTTGTGAGCTTGTGTAAGAGGATTATATCAGATTTTGAGACAACTCACCAACACCGTTAAGCTTTAAACATTTTCAGTTCTAAACGATTCACTTAGATTGTCAGTATACTGATCCACTTAAATTTTCACACAAACTTCAATTGATCCGAGATACGAAATTAATGTCTTAAGCACTTAAACTTAATCGCGTGTCCCACCTCAGAATATACTCCCGTATCCAGATCCAAATATTCAGTCTTACAGGTGAGTATAGCACAGATGATATCTGTAAGGGGGTAGATGCGAAACCGTGAGAGCTCAGGTCAGAACTTCCGTTCAGCAGAAAGATAACGGTTCGACTTTTGGTGTGTCCCCTTTAGAGGATCTTTTTTACAACAGCATTGATTAGCAATTTTATTGTCTTATCATTTTATGCTGAGGGCGGCGCTATATTTCAAGCAAGCAGTAAAGTATTCTCCGTGGACTAGGCCATTGCTTCCGCAAAATCAGAAGTCTCGGGATAATACCCCAGATATCACTGAGCATAAGGACCTAGTATCTCAGAAAGAGGGACCATTCAAACAAGATTTCGGGGGTTACCCATATATCCGAGAGATGTTTCCCCACGATATAAGCAAGTTTGAAATTTAGGTTTATATCTCGTCACAATCTACTAAATGTATAAAAACCTACTGGCATATCATCAGTGAGACCATTTATCACTTTTTGACTTTCCATTTCTTTAGCATGCTGTGATAGTCCACTGATGTACTATCATTTCCTCTTTTTGACAACAAAACTCATTTTTCATTTTATCATGTTTTTTACTTTTTTCAAATTTTCAAATGTTTTTGGATTTTCTGAAATTAATTCTTACTCCCCCTAAAATGCAAACACATTTAAAGAAATTTGAAAACAAACTATACAAGTAAGTTGACAACCGATATCGAATCACTTCAATTCGCCATCCACTTGGCATAAACAATCAGAACTCCCCCTCACAACAAACTATTTTCCCATTGATTTCAAAACACTTAAGTTTGTTTTAATCAAATGGTTTTTCCGGAAAATAAGTTTTGTTGATTTTAACTTGTAGATTAAGGGTTTGATTCATCACATTGTCTTTCAACCACTTGTAGGAAAATGCAAGTACAACTTAATGTCCTTGATTTAATATTTGTAAGAATGATCCAATCAAGTTCAACCTAATGACCTTGATTAACCATTTATAACACAAACTCTTTTTCAACCACATGGCTTATCAACCACTAACACATGTAGGTTGAATTCTCAAGATGCCGATTCCTACTCCTCACTTACCAACCTAGGAGTTCCGGAAAGTCATACTAATGACTAATTTTCAATTTTTCAAACAAAAAATATAAGAATGATGTCGATTCATGCTCCGCGATTACCAACTTGGGAGCTCCGGCAAGTCCAAGATTTTACTGTTCATAGTAAGTACCATCCCAGTCACAAACCAGGGATGATACTTTACCTTGCTTCTTTGTCTTCTTTTCGTAAAACTCCTTGACTCCCTTGACTTTCCTGTCAACCATTTTCAAAAAATATGTTTAACTTTGGAGTTACATGTATTTTCAACCTCAAAATTTTTCTTTTCTGAGAAAAAATGGTTTGAAATTTCTACTTTACCAATTTTCTTGTTAAAATTTTCAGCCCGAAGTGGTGGAAAATTCACATCATCCACAGTCGGTACTGAGTTTTCACATTTTGATTCAATTTGTGGCTCCTCTGACTATGTGGAATCAGATTCATCGCCAGAAGATAGCTCCTCCGATTTTGATGAATCAGAATCATTGGTAGAACTATCACCAGACTTCTTAACAACCCATTTTTGGTTGTCAAGATTTCCTCTTTTCTTGTAAAACCTGCTTGAACTTTCACCAATTTCAAAAGTTGAATCTTTGAACAGTTTTGTTCTATCAATTGGTGGTTCAAACACAACTTCTTTCTCTTTTAGTTTACGAGAAACTCCCTGTTTTGATTTTATTGTCTTGGAACAATTTTTGGCAATATGTCCAACATTGTTGCATTGGAAACAGATTCTCGTTTCTTTCAACTGATCAGCATTCTTCATCTCTTCTTGCCTCTTTGCAAGGAATTCTCTGTTAGATTGCTTCCAAAATGGACTCTTTTGTTCCTCCTCAGCAGACGTACCTGCAACAAATATCATTTTTGATTTAAAATCTCGAACATATTTTTCATTTTTATGATTTTCTGGTGGAATAAATCCAAGACCTTTCTTTTTGAAATTACCATTATGGTTTGGTTTCTTTTTAAAACCTGAACCAGAACTGTAACCATTTTTCTTATTTTCTCTTTGTTGAAATCTTGAAGTGTACTTTTTAGATTTATCATTAAGATTTACATCTTTTATTTCAGAAAAATTAATTTCTGTAAGTTTGAAAACCTTTTTGATCATATCAGGTTTGACACCTCTTATTGGAAATTCCTCATCAAAATATAATTTGTCAGAATCATTCAAAGTATATGCAACTTTAAACGTTTCGTCATTCAAATTAGATTTTGATAACAAGAATTTTTTATTATAAACTCTTTTACCCTGTTTGTCAGATTGACTCGGAATGCTGAACTCAGACTTTGACTCTGACATAGACTCCGACTTTGACTCCTCGGATTCATCTTTATCCAACACCTGATCGACCACTTTCTTTATTAACTCGGACTCATGATCAGTGTTAGATGACGTAAACGTGACATCAATATTATCTGGCAATTTAACTGTAGACTCCGACTCCCACTGTAAATTTGTTGCCTTTTCGACTCTTTCTGAATTTGGATTTCTCGGAGAATATCCATTTTCAAGCGGGGGTGGACACTTGTTATAATTTTCACTTTGTTTCTTACCAGATGTCTTTGATTTAATATCCTTCTTCTTTTCTTTTGTCTTTTCAGAAGTTTTTTCTTCAGAAGCCTTCTGTTCTTCAATTACTTCATCCTCTTCGAATGCCTTCATGCCTTCAACAGTTGGATAAATCCTGTCAATGACATAAGAAGTACATGAGTAACTTTTCAACAAACGATTAACTCTTTCAGTTTCAATTCTTTGTGTTTCAAGTTTCTGTTCAAGCACAGCACACTTCTCAATGTAATTGTTCACAACTTTCTGTTTTATCATGAATGCTCCCTGAAGTGTCTTCATTGCTGTTGCTTGTTCTTCACTTGACTAATTATATTGATTCATAGCTTTGTTCAGGACATCATAAGATTCCTTCAAACTGTTCAAGTTATAAATCAATGTGCTATTCTATTTCTTTATAGCTTCACAAGTGTCACACTTCACAGGAATCTTTTTAGCATCAACTTCTTCATCAACTTTGAACTTTGGTATATCTTTCACCTTTTTCTTTATCACTGGAACAGCTTCATCATCACTACTGACCGGTGTTTTGACCTTTTTCTTTTTCTTTTTAGCTTTTTCATCTTCACTATCACTTTCTACCATCATTTTGAAATGAGCTGCCAAACTTCTTGCATGATACTCTCTATCATCATCACTATCTTCTTCAACTCGAGCAACAAACGCTTTTTGATGTGAAGTTTTGCTTGGATCATAATCATCCCAACTAATACCTTCCTAGTTAAATCGTTCTGGTAACTTTTCATCATCTTGGTTTATCAGGCATGCTTTATTATCAGCTGAGATATATTTGTCCCAACTAAATCCTTTTGTTGGCTTATTGTCATCCTGATTCACCATACAAGCTCTCTTTGAAGATTCTTCAATCACTTTTCTTCCATGTGCCACTTGTGGTTCTTGTTGTTGTTGTGCAACTTGATGATAGATGGCCTTCCGGTAGTAATCATTGTTGTTGTTAAACGTATTTTGAGCTCCACTTGCTTCGCGGTTTTTACACTCCCTCTTGAAGTGTACTTTTTCCCTGCAACGAAAACAAGTGACTTTAGATTTATCAAAACCCAAAGTAGAAACATTAGCTTCACGTAAATCATCTCTTCCTGTGATCTGCTTAAATTTCTCAGCTCGTCTTAATACACTTGCCAAACACCATTTAATATCCATCTGTTCCATCTCTTCAGCATCAATCTGATCGTAATCCTTTTTTGTAAGCATTGGATTCCCGATTCGACCTGCCACAAAACTATCATATGATTCCAACACGGTTCCTAACAAAGACATATGGCTCTTAGCAATTTCTGCTGAATAATCCTCATCATTCTCCAGATTCAAAACAATATTGCATTGTAGCTTTTTGCCATTCTTTGTTGTTGAAATGTTTGGATCAAAAGATGGATATGATGAAAAACTTGTGTTGTTGTTTGATCCTTTGGATGAACTACCAGATGAATCTTTTGCATTGAAAGCAGTTTGGATTTTTGGTGACATGTTGGTGGATTTATCACTGACACCACTTTTGTAATAAAGTCCGATGTCTTGTTCACCGTCAAAATCTTTCATTCTCAAAACCTTTCTCTGCTCCATCTCCTGAGCCTCAATCTTTTCAATAAACTTGCTCAGTGTCAGATTGCTAAACCCTTTCTTGTTCCTCAACATCATGAGATATGTACCCCAAGTCTCATATGGCAAAGTATCAGCTAGTTTGTCAATCAATTCTTCATTATCTTTCTCGATGCTCAATCTCCTCATGTTGGCTAGCAAATTGCAATATCTTTCAATGATTTGCTTTGTGCTTTCATTTTTCAACCCACGAAACAGATCGAATTCTTTCTTTAAAAGCGACTTTTTGTTCTTGACCATCTCTTGGCTTCCCTGAAACTTCGATTTTAATGCTTTCCAAATCGAATAAGAAGTTCCATTGTGTTGCAATAGAACCAAAATATCTTCCTTCACAGCTTGTTGTAAAAGACTTAGCATCATTTTCTCATCTTTGTATTTCTTTCTAGCATCGGCACTTAGATCTTTAATTGCAATAATCTCTTCGTCATCATTCATCGGTCTAACGTATTTCATCTCAACGCATTCCCAAGCATCTAAGTAGTTCGCTTGTACCCAATTCTCAAACCGTCCTTCCCAACCCTTGTACTCCTCGATGTTCAAGAGTTTAGGCGGTTTTTGCATAGTCCCTGTTTCGTTTTCCAACATCGTGTTCTGTGCCAGAGTGATCGGGGTAACCGGGGTAGCGAATGCGTTATAAAATTCCTTGTCCATGTTTTGGTTTTCAAGAAATTCACAAAACAGTCAGTTCAATCGAAATCACTAGTACTGTTCAAGCGAAAACACCCTGTTGAAGCGGAATCACTGGTTTCAAGTGAGATAACTCAAGCGGAATAACTACTTTGAAGCGGAATAGCAAGTTTCAAGCGGAATCAACACTATTTCTCAAGCGAAATACCGTTTCAAGCGGAATCAACTAGTATATTCAAGCGAAATAAGACACAGAGTGTGATTTCAAGCGAAATCAACAGATCAGTTCAAGCGGAATACTGCTGATGTCATGTTCTCAAGCTGTTTTTCAAACGGAATTCAGAAATTTACCAGTTTTAGATCGATTATAGGCCTGAAACTATCAAGGCTTTGTCAAAACACTAATGCGCACATTCTGTGAGAAATTTAGCCAATTTCAACCGTGAAAACTTGTGAATTTTGAAAAAGAAGGTGTAGAAAACAGAATTTGCAACTGAATTGGTAAGAACTCTTCTTCCTGAGCTCTGATACCACTTGTAGGATCGTTTTCAGACCCGAACGAGTCGATCAGAAGAGTTTTACTCATAATGAAAGGTGGAAACAGACATTCTGAGTTCAATTCAGTAAGGTATACACTTAAACTGTCGTTTATATTGATTATAAGACGTTTTACAGCGAGACGACACTTCGACATCACTTCGTTGCTCTAACCGGAAAGATTACATCTGATCTCGCTTGAACCCTATTTATAGAGTTCTGATTTCGCTTGAGAGTGGCACAATCCATTTCAAGCGAAATAGCTTAAGTTGATTTCGCTTGAAATAACTCATGTCACTTTCAAGCGGAATCACCTCATTCAAGCGAAATTACAATATCTTGAAATACGTGCACTGATCTAACATTCTACGCACAAGACTCGATACAAGACGAAGTCGACAGACGCATGCACTAACAGGTTCTTACACCTTCGCCAGTAGCGCACGATTACCCTGGTGCAGTTAAAGGCAATGGGACCAGTACCCGCTTTAGTGGCTGACAATTTTATTGGACTGGCTATATTTAGGATCCTAAGTATAATGGTAGATGTACCATACATCTGTTCCTAAGGTTTCTAACGTTTTCACGTTAGCTAAGGTTTTGCCATCTTCATGTCACTAAGTTTGGATAGTCGCCAGTAAGGGCCATACTCCACTTTACACAAGATCCTTTGGGCTCGTCCCCAGTTTTGGGCTTGTCCCCAGTTTCGGGCTTGTCCCCAATTTCGGGCCTGTCCCCAATTTCGGGCTTGTCCCCAGTTTATTGGGCTTGTCCCCAGTTTATTGGGCTTGTGTAACATCCCGAAAATACAAAACTTTATATTAAAATTATAAAGTTTAAATAAACAAGAATTTGTCTAACTAGGAAATTATAACCTAGTTAATTATGAGTCTATGAATAACTAGAATTAAGGTTAAAATAACCAAACTATAAATTAAATAAAAGTAGAAGGGCCAATATTGTTAAAATTGAAACTAGTGTTATTAGTTTTGATTAAAACAAACCAAACACCCCATTAGAAGGGGTCTGGTCGATCAGGAAGTCACAGGGGGGCGACACCCACACTTTCACATACCCTAAATTCTACTAAAAACCCAAATTGAAGGCTCAAATCATGTTATAATCGAAATCTGAGCATAGAATCGTGATCTCCTCGTCAAGGAGGTCATAAGGTATGTCAAATTAGGTTGTTTTGATACAACTCAAATTCTTGCATGTGATTGAAATCAAAGATTGAGCTTGATTATGTGTTGTAAAACATGAAATTGGAAGTAATGTGAAGTCTAGGGACAAACCCTAGATGATTTCTTGTCAACATCTTGCATGTTAGTTGTAAGAATCAAAATCACTATAGTGGGTGATTAGAGGGTTAGTAGAATTTGATAAACACTAGGATTAAGACTCTTGTTCTAGTGTAAACTGAAATTTGTAAGCTAATCTCTGAGATTATTGATGTTTAAATATGAATATATTGTCTAATAGAAAATGATTTGGGTAATAATTTCAAGTTATGAACTTGGTTTAGATCATGTAGAAATCTGACCCGCAAGGTGTTTGATAAAACGCCTAAATGAGGGTTAAAACGTTAAAGATTGCTAAAAACGCAGATTTGCATATGTTATGAATTAATGCGTTAAAGCCTATGAAAGAGTTCTAATTTTATTATGAATTGGACTCTTTAGGTAAAGAATCCGGAACGTTAAGTGGACACGCCGGGGGTGATACTCGCGGAAAGGGTATGCTTTAAAGGTACGTGGCTTTAGCCCCGTTAAAATTATGTGTAAATAATTAGTTATGTTGTGTAAAAAGTGTTGTAGCGAATTGGATGCGTTTGATGTGTTGTTAAAGTGGCGAAGTACACTCGACCATCAAACGGGTTAAAGTAAGGACTTGTATTTAGTTGGTTAGTCAATGAAGTGATGGTTTTCACTTAATAGCCAAACGGGTCAAAATGATGTTTTCAAAAGAATCACGAGAGTAGAAACTTGAAAGTTTTATACCTTGTTAAATGATAAATTGTACCATACAAATAATTTGGTGATATTAATCTAAGTATAAGAACCCGGAATATGGGTCAAATAATAATTGTTGAATGAAAAAGGGTTGTTTGAAACGGAATGCTTGAATTCCGAAGAAACAAGTATTAGCCCTAGAGGAATTATAAGCCATGGAATTGGCGTGAATACACCAAGTATGGGAGCCCGGGTAATTGAGTAAAAATGTCAAAAAGGTTTTAAGATTGGAAAGGAGGTGCTATGCACTTACACTAATGGGTTGAATAATGGAAATAAGGAAATTGTGAACCAATTGTGGGTATCTCGGTTTCCGCAATGTGAAATTTACATGGTTGAATCCGTAATTTTATTACGGACTCATAGGAAGAAGAATCGGTTAAATCGGACTAATGAGTAAAAAGTTATGATCTTTTAAAGTTGAAAAATAGTCAAAGGGCAAATGTGCAGAGTCCACCGTAAATTACGGTCCCACCGTAATTCACGGTGGACATCAAAAGTGTTACGGTATGTTGCCCCTGTTTTACGGCAGAAGCATAAACATTCCAGGTCCACCGTAACTTACGGTGATACCGTAATTTACGGTGGAACCCAGAAAAAAATTATATTTTTTGTTACTTTGTGTTGTTAGAACTTGTTCATACATAATGTATTAATGTCAAAACTAATGATTTTAGTGTTTGACCATAGGTATATATGAAGCCCTCCCGGATGGTGATCAAGTACAATGTCAAGAACCGAACACACATTTTGAAGCTTCCGCAATAGTCTTAATCTTGTCTAGACACACTTATGTTGTAAACACTTTTGTTAATCATGTTTTAAATCCCTTAACTAGTGGTTAGTTTACTAACAAGGGTTAACTTTTAAACTTGTTATGGATTATCTTAGGATGTGTTTGGTACTATCTCAAGGGTGTATGGATTAAACACGAAAAGTTTTTGTAAACTCTGATATATTATAAAGTTCATATAATTATTAGTTAAATTCCGTCAAAATAGTAAGGGTGTTACAAGTTGGTAATCAGAGCCCAAGGTTGTTAACAAGTGTTCGGTTCAAGCTTGATCAAACATCCGGTAAGAGTTAATTGTTTCAAAGTAGAGTTACTAAGTATAAAAAGGGAAGTAAGGAATGGAAATGCATGGGAAGAGCGTGTTAACACACTCAAACCCGGAAAGTGCATTAAATAAGAACGGTGAAAACAAGTTATGAACTTGAACAAACCGAAGTGAATAAATCATACGTCATAAATGAAATGTTAACGCTTAATGTAAACATTTCAGTTAAAGATGACGGATAAAGGCAATGATGATGCGGTGCCAAGATTCACCGAGCAAATGAGAGAAGTGATTGCTGAAGAGGTAGGAAAAGCAATCGAAAACAGTTTGTCGGGTTTCATCGGCAAAATTCAAACCACGGTATTATCAGTGGTGGAAGAAAGAATCAAGAAATTGGAGGATAATACCAATTTAGCACAGGAGAAGTCAGAGGGACGAAAACCTTGTTCTTATAAAGAGTTCATGGCGTGTAAACCGCCCATTTACAATGGGGAGGTTGACCCGATCATATGTCAGCGATGGTTAAGCGATATGGATGGGGTGTTCGAACGGACTCATTGTGATCCGGATGACTATGTAGCCTATGGCACGGGTCAGCTAAGGGGTCAAGCGAAAGACTCGTGGGATAACAAGAAGAAGGAAATTGGAAGCGAAGCGGCAAAGGCTATGACATGGGATGAGTTTAAGACGCCGTTTCTTAAACATCACAGTCCCAAGGCAGTCATTAACAAGATCAAGGAAGAATTCATGCAGCTTCGATACAAGGGTGAATCTATTGACAAAATCACGGGAATATTCATGGATAAGATGAAGTTTTGTGATGAGTTGATAACGAATGAGGAGCAGAAAATATATTATTATTATAATATGTTGAGCGCCGAGTATAGGGAGTTTATGACTCCTTCAAAGTATGAGACTCTCACCGAAATTATAAACGTTGCTCGGGAACGGGAGATAGAGTTGAAGAAACAGATTGAAAGAGGTGAAAGAAGGGCTCAGATAGTAAATCCAAGCCCAACGAAAAAGGCGCGCACAACAGAATCCTCAAAGAAGCAAGAAGGTAAAGGCGGGTCGTCAAACTGCAAGATATGCGGGAAAGGGCACAAAAGTGAGTGCCGGTTCAAGGACAAACCGTGTCCTATATGTGGGAATACGGGACACACGGCTGCATTGTGCCCGGGAAAGGTGTCGGTGTGCTATAAATGCTACCAACCGGGTCACAAGAAATCTGAGTGCCCGGAGTTGGTTGGAAAGAAAGATGACAAGAATACACCTACTGAGGCACCAAGAGCAAAGGCGAGATCTTTCCAGTTGACAGCAATGGAGGCAAAAACAGAGCCCGATGTGGTCTCAGGTATATTTGCCATAAATTCAATTCCTGCACATGTGTTATTTGATACGGGTGCGAATAAATCTTTTGCTTCATATGGATTTATTCGACATCCTTCTTTTGTACTAACAAAATTGCCTATGCCATTAGAGGTAGAGATAGGTGATAACAAAAGTTTTCTTGTATGTGATGTATGTCGAGATTGCAAAATAAGCGTTGATGATGAGGAATACTTGATAGACTTGATCCCTATGTCAATGGGAGAATTTCAAGTAGTGGTAGGGATGGATTGGTTATCCCGACATCATGCAAAGGTGATATGTTTCCGCAAGGAGATACAGTTGACATCTCCAAGTGGAAAGCAAGTCACCATTTACGGCGAAAAAGGGGGTAGTCCTGTTATGTGTTCAATACTAAAGGCCCACAAACTTATGAGGCGCGGATGTAAAGCATTCATGATATACGCAAACGAACCAAACAAAGAGATGCCAAAGATGGAAGACGTACCAGTGGTACGTGAATACGCCGATGTATTTCCGGAAGATTTACCGGGAATACCGCCAGTATGGGAGGTAGAGTTCGGGATCGAATTGGTTCCGGGCGCAAAACATGTGGCCAAGGCGCCGTATCGACTCGCGCCATCAGAATTGCAAGAATTGATGTCACAAATCCAAGAATTGCTCGACAAGGGATTTATTCGGCCAAGCGTGTCTCCATGGGGCGCACCGGTATTATTCGTGAGAAAGAAGGACGGGAGCATGCGTATGTGCATTGACTACCGGGAGTTGAATAAACTCACGGTAAAGAATCGATATCCGCTCCCAAGGATTGATGACCTATTTGACCAATTACAAGGCGCAAGCTGGTTCTCAAAAATAGACCTCAGATCTGGGTATCATCAGTTGAAAGTCAAAGAGGAGGATGTACCGAAAACGGCTTTTCGTACACGGTACGGACATTACGAGTTTCTCGTGATGTCCTTTGGGTTAACTAATGCACCCGCGGCTTTCATGGATCTCATGAACCGGGTTTGCAAACCCATGCTAGACAAGTCAGTGATAGTGTTTATCGATGATATCTTGATATACTCCAAGAATGAAGCAGAACACGCAAGTCATTTACGTGAAGTGTTGGAGACGCTCAGGAAAGAGAAATTGTATGCGAAATTCTCAAAATGTGCCTTTTGGTTACGAGAGGTGCAATTTCTTGGGCATATCATTAGTGCAAACGGAGTGCTAGTAGATCCTTCAAAAATAGAAGTTGTGTCAAGATGGACTCTATCGAAGAATCCTTCGGAAATTAGAAGCTTCTTGGGGCTTGCGGGTTATTATCGGAGATTCATACAAGATTTCTCTAAAATTTCTACGCCGTTGACCAAACTAACCCGTAAGGATGAAAAGTTTATTTGGTCCGAGGATCAAGAAAGAGCGTTCCAAACGCTCAAGGAAAAATTGACCCATGCGCCGGTGTTGACATTACTGGATGGAACAGAGGATATGGTAGTTTACTCGGATGCATCGCATTCGGGACTTGGCTGCATTTTGATGCAGCGGGGCAAAGTTATAGCCTATGCCTCGAGACAGCTAAAGACTCATGAGAAGAGATATCCTACCCATGACCTCGAGTTAGCAGCAGTGGTGTTTGCCTTAAAGATATGGAGGCATTACTTGTACGGAGTGAAGTGCACTATCTTTACCGACCACAAAAGCTTAAAGTATTTCTTCGATCAGAAGGAATTAAATATGAGGCAGAGGCGGTGGTTAGAAACTGTCAAAGACTTTGATTGTGAAATACATTACCACCCCGGGAAGGCTAACGTAGTGGCAGACGCGTTGAGCCGAAAGACGGATTATACGCCTATTCGAGTACGATCGATGCAATTAATTGTGACATCGGGTTTGCTTGAACAAATCCGAAAATCTCAAATTGAAGCAATCAAGGAAGAAAATGTGAAGAAGGAAAGGATAGTTGGGCAACTAAAAGACTTGGAGGATGGTAATCAAGGATTGAAAACTCGATTTGGGAGAATTTGGGTTCCAAATACGTGTGGGGCCAAGGCGCGTCTTCTTGACGAGGCCCATAAATCTCATTATTCAATTCATCCAAGGGCGACCAAAATGTATAATGACGTAAAACAAAACTATTGGTGGCCCGGAATGAAAAGAGATATTGTGAAGTACGTGGAGAAGTGTCTGACTTGTTTACAAGTCAAAGCGGAGCACCAAAAGCCATATGGTAGGTTGCAACCGCTGGATATCCCAGTTTGGAAATGGGAACAAATCACGATGGATTTGTTAACCAAATTGCCCAAGACTAATCGCGGATTTGATGCAATATGGGTAGTCGTAGATCGATTGACAAAGAGTGCTCACTTCATTCCGATTCGTGAGACTTATACATCCGAGAAGATGTCGGAAGTATACACCAATGAGATCATAGCACGTCACGGGGTGCCGATATCCATTGTGTCAGACAGAGATACTCGGTTTACCTCCAAATTCTGGCGCGAATTTCAAGAGCAAATGGGAACTAAACTGTACATTAGCACTGCTTATCATCCGCAAACGGATGGGCAAAGTGAGAGAACGATACAAACGTTGGAAGATATGTTGCGGGCTTGCATCATCGACTTTGGGGGCAGTTGGGATGTCCATCTACCCTTAGTCGAATTTTCATATAACAATAGTTATCAGTCGAGCATTAAAATGGCCCCGTATGAAATGTTATATGGTAGAAAGTGTCGAACCCCGGTGTGTTGGGGAGAAGTGGGACCACGAGGACTAGCACATACGGATATAATCCGAAATACGAATGAGAAAATCGACAAGGTTCGAGCTCACTTAAAAGCAGCTCAGGATAGACAGAAGTCGTATGCGGATAAGCGAAAAGGCCTATTGAGTTTCAAGTGGGTGATAAAGTAATGCTAAAAGTATCGCCATGAAAAGGAATTATACGGTTCAGAAAAAGAGGAAAGTTGAGTCCAAGGTTCATTGGGCCATTCAGAATCACTGAACGGGTTGGTCAGGTAGCATATCGCCTTGAATTACCCGAGGAGTTGAGTGGAATTCATAACACATTCCACGTGTCACATCTCCGAAAATGCTTAGCAATTGAAACCGACCGCATCCGCTATGATGACATCGAGGTGGATAACAGCCTCAATTATGTAGTGAGGCCAATTGCAATTTTAGATCGGAAAGAGAAGAATCTGAGGAACAAAGTAATTAACCAAGTGAAGGTTAAGTGGGAACACAGGAAGGGTGCGGATACCACATGGGAGTCCGAAGAAGAGATGCAACGGCTCTACCCTAAACTATTTGGTACGTAATACGGTTTCGAGGACGAAACCCATTTTAAGGGGGGTGGACTTGTAACATCCCGAAAATACAAAACTTTATATTAAAATTATAAAGTTTAAATAAACAAGAATTTATCTAACTAGGAAATTATAACCTAGTTAATTATGAGTCTATGAATAACTAGAATTAAGGTTAAAATAACCAAACTATAAATTAAATAAAAGTAGAAGGGCCAATATTGTTAAAATTGAAACTAGTGTTATTAGTTTTGATTAAAACAAACCAAACACCCCATTAGAAGGGGTCTGGTCGATCAGGAAGTCACAGGGGGCGACACCCACACTTTCACATACCCTAAATTCTACTAAAAACCCAAATTGAAGGCTCAAATCATGTTATAATCGAAATCTGAGCATAGAATCGTGATCTCCTCGTCAAGGAGGTCATAAGGTATGTCAAATTAGGTTGTTTTGATACAACTCAAATTCTTGCATGTGATTGAAATCAAAGATTGAGCTTGATTATGTGTTGTAAAACATGAAATTGGAAGTAATGTGAAGTCTAGGGACAAACCCTAGATGATTTCTTGTCAACATCTTGCATGTTAGTTGTAAGAATCAAAATCACTATAGTGGGTGATTAGAGGGTTAGTAGAACTTGATAAACACTAGGATTAAGACTCTTGTTCTAGTGTAAACTGAAATTTGTAAGCTAATCTCTGAGATTATTGATGTTTAAATATGAATATATTGTCTAATAGAAAATGATTTGGGTAATAATTTCAAGTTATGAACTTGGTTTAGATCATGTAGAAATCTGACCCACAAGGTGTTTGATAAAACGCCTAAATGAGGATTAAAACGTTAAAGATTGCTAAAAACGCAGATTTGCATATGTTATGAATTAATGCGTTAAAGCCTATGAAAGAGTTCTAATTTTATTATGAATTGGACTCTTTAGGTAAAGAATCCGGAACGTCAAGTGGACACGCCGGGGGTGATACTCGTGGAAAGGGTATGCTTTAAAGGTACGTGGCTTTAGCCCCGTTAAAATTATGTGTAAATAATTAGTTATGTTGTGTAAAAAGTGTTGTAGCGAATTGGATGCGTTTGATGTGTTGTTAAAGTGGCGAAGTACACTCGACCATCAAACGGGTCAAAGTAAGGACTTGTATTTAGTTGGTTAGTCAATGAAGTGATGGTTTTCACTTAATAGCCAAACGGGTCAAAATGATGTTTTCAAAAGAATCACGAGAGTAGAAACTTGAAAGTTTTATACCTTGTTAAATGATAAATTGTACCATACCAATAATTTGGTGATATTAATCTAAGTATAAGAACCCGGAATATGGGTCAAATAATAATTGTTGAATGAAAAAGGGTTGTTTGAAACGGAATGCTTGAATTCCGAAGAAACAAGTATTAGCCCTAGAGGAATTGTAAGCCATGGAATTGGCGTGAATACACCAAGTATGGGAGCCCGGGTAATTGAGTAAAAATGTCAAAAAGGTTTTAAGATTGGAAAGGAGGTGCTATGCACTTACACTAATGGGTTGAATAATGGAAATAAGGAAATTGTGAACCAATTGTGGGTATCTCGGTTTCCGCAATGTGAAATTTACATGGTTGAATCTGTAATTTTATTACGGACTCATAGGAAGAAGAATCGGTTAAATCGGACTAATGAGTAAAAAGTTATGATCTTTTAAAGTTGAAAAATAGTCAAAGGGCAAATGTGCAGAGTCCACCGTAAATTACGGTCCCACCGTAATTTACGGTGGACATCAAAAGTGTTACGGTATGTTGCCCCTGTTTTACGGCAGAACCATAAACATTCCAGGTCCACCGTAACTTACGGTGATACCGTAATTTACGGTGGAACCCAGAAAAAAATTATATTTTTTGTTACTTTGTGTTGTTAGAACTTGTTCATACATAATGTATTAATGTCAAAACTAATGATTTTAGTGTTTGACCATAGGTATATATGAAGCCCTCCCGGATGGTGATCAAGTACAATGTCAAGAACCGAACACACATTTTGAAGCTTCCGCAATAGTCTTAATCTTGTCTAGACACACTTATGTTGTAAACACTTTTGTTAGTCATGTTTTAAATCCCTTAACTAGTGGTTAGTTTACTAACAAGGGTTAACTTTTAAACTTGTTATGGATTATCTTGGGATGTGTTTGGTACTATCTCAAGGGTGTATGGATTAAACACGAAAAGTTTTTGTAAACTCTGATATATTATAAAGTTCATATAATTATTAGTTAAATTCCGTCAAAATAGTAAGGGTGTTACAGCTTGTCCCCAGATTGTTGGGCTTGTCCCCAGATGTTAACTCTTTCTTTTACAGATTGGCTTAGTCCCAAGTTGTGTCTCATTTCAGGATTCCAAAGCTAAACAGTTAAGGATCATGGATCCTAACTTTCTACAAGGGTTTGTTTTATGATTGTTACAATTGTATGCATTAAGGATATAGGATCCTAACTTGGATTCTTTGGTATGATCCTTATTTACTTTAATTCTTGATTTATCAATCATACCCTATTCTTTGACAACATGATATATGATCCTAAAATTGTCTCACCTTTAAACTTTATGACTAAAGGATATTTGCTCTTTGATCATATCCTGAACTTTTAGACATAAGCTGATTTATATATCTTCACTAACAACTTGTAAATCTAAAAAGTTGTACAATAACAATTGAAAGGTAAATATACGCAAAATGAATAAAACCAAGATAGCCAAAAGTTAAAGGTTATATTTATTTATCAAAGTTAAACCCTTTAAAGGTTGTCAAAATTACCTACCCCGAGCATCTACCAGCAATACGTGGCCCGTCCACTGGGGTAGGTAAAGGGTGTCCATATTAACAAGTCTTAAAGTGCAGGAAAGTAAAGACTGCAGGATAATAGTGGCTTCATCCCCCAAACAGAGGATTTGGGAAAGAAGATAATAGAGAAAAGAGAGAAAGAGAATACCTGTTAGATCTTCGGATGAGGATATTAAGGAGGAGACTCTCGAATTTAAATGCAAAATATCATCCCTATCTCTATCCTATTTATAATCATTGTTTGTTGCAGGGATGACCTTCGCTGATGTCAGCCTCGCAACGGCTATATCTTCAAGTAACGGCTAGTCCGAGTTTCGTTCAAACATGACTACCTAATTGGATATCAACTAGTCATGTTTGGGGGACAATTGTTAGGGATAGAATTTTACAGCTTATGGATCACGAATCCTCAAGTGTAGCATGGATCACGGATCCTCAGTTCAGTTTGAATTAAGGATCCTCAGGAGACGCTGCGAGAATAAGGATCCAGGATCCTCAATGTTATTCTAAACTAACAATTGTTTCCATCACCTTTTGGCTTGTTTTGCATGTATGTTTCGAAGAAGACTTATTCCACGCGAGATTCCAGGGGAATATGCTCTATATTTTCAACATGTACACGAGCTAGTGACCGTTAGTGGTAATCATGGATGATAGGCTGATTTTTCGGATAGTTAGTTAGGATATTTTTAGCTAAGATTAAAGGGTTATTGAGCTTATTTTTAGAAACACTTTTTTGCACTCTGATTAACGAACAACAGTTCTGATACTCTCTCTCGCGAATACCCACACACTAGAACTCATTGTATCAAGCTCAATACTTCCAAAGTTGTAAACTTGTTTATTCAGTATACTTGGTAGTGATAGTTTTCACTATATGAGGTTTTTTGTGCTGGAGATCATACATTGATCAAGGACTTTTTCATCGTATAAATCCTTGTGCTCAGCATTCATTTCATTCATTCATTGTTTATACACTTGATCATTTAACCAAGCATCACACCTCACAAAATCGGATTTGGTTGCATTATCCTTGTGTGATTTTTGACCAAAACAACTAGGACCTCCTGCAATACCCACTGGTATTGGATGGCGGGGGTGCGAATAGCTTGATCCCCTCATATGTAAACTACTATTAATACATTAACCCGGCTACTTGGGATTGTATCCCTGCTGACTCAAACCACTTAGCCGAGGGTAACGTCACCTTCAAAAGAGGGGCCTACCACATTACGCATTAATAATTTAATTAATTATCTTTCAATATTCTGACCCTTTAGGAATGTATCCTTATTGACTCAAACTACTGGGTTAAGGGTAACGTCAACTTCAAAAGAGGGGCCTACTACTATAACTAAGATAATCTCTTAAAAAGTGCGAAAATCATCAAAGGTTACACTAAAGCTGAGTCGGATCCAAGTGATTCATCTTGCCTATCTGTTCTTATTTTTATTTTATTTTTCAGCATTTTTAGTTTTTATTTTCATGTTTAAAACTTTTTCTAAACTTTTGATTTGATTAGACGTTGAGGATAAACCAGTACTAAAAGCTCTTGTGTCCTTGGACGACCTCGGTATCTTACCAACGCTATACTACGCTCACGATGGGTGCACTTGCCCATATGTGTGTCTAGTGTTAGTAAAATATCGTGTTTTATAAATTTAAAACTTGACTAAAGTGTTAAAAAGGGCTTAAAATATAATCAAAATTATATAACACACCGCACACATCAAGTTTTTGGCACCGTTGCCGGGGACACAAGTATTTTAAGAAAGTTAGGAATCAACGGCCTAATCGGTTTTCTTATTTTTCTGTTTTTTTTAAGGATTTTTCTTAAATTTTCAGCTTCTGCAGAGCTCAGCACGGGGCCGTGCCCGCTAAGCACGCCCCGTGCCCAATCTTTGGTACTGGCAATCTTGTTTTAAGTCAGACAGTAGCTTAACACGGGGCCGTGCCCACTAAACACGCCCCGTGCCCAAGCTTCAGATACTGAAAACAGAGCCGTAAGATCCCGACAGCTGGTAATTTCTGATGCAATCATGAGTGATATTGATAATTTTTTACTTTCGCTCCTCTTATGGTACGTGGTGTCAAATATGTGGCGGAACTCATGAAGATTTAAAATGTTATTTTTTAAATTACAACCCCCACTATATAGACCCATTGTTTTCCTGTAGCCTTAAGATGGGCGAAAGTAAAACCAATCCCTATCTCTCCCTTGAATGCTCTCAATCATCCCTTCGAGATGAAATGATTCTTGAAGAATGATTTCAAATGGAAGAACTAATTCTCCGATGGATAAAAGAACTTGAGATGGATATAACTAATTCATCTCAAGACAACAATCAAGGAGAATTGTTGAGATCGCATTCGGATTATAACAACATCGTTGCTCCAGAAATCACCTCTAACTCTTGCGAGGACTTGAGCGATAGTCGTTACTGTGTCGATTGTGCCGTGAAGGACTCCCCATTGGTTTCCACCGATGCATACATAGACCTGAGCGATTCGGCATATACCTTCTTTAACAAGAGCCCGGATAAAGGAAATAAAGGTTGGTTTTGCCCACCGGTATTTAGCTTAGGAATCACCCTTTCCGATAACCTCTTGCGTTCTTGTCTAAAACTAGGGCAACTTAGGTATCTCAGGCACTTCGGTGTTGTTCCGTCCAGTAAAGAACTGCCTAATCCGGATAAACTCCTTGAAAATAGACAAAACTTCATTAACACTTCTAGCCACGGGGCCGTGTCCAGGTCAGCACGCCCCCGTGTCCACCGAAAGATTCTCGTCTGACTTTTGGTCAGAATACGGACAAAAGGTGTTAGAATTTTGTCTGCGCACGGGGCCGTGTCCAGCCGACATGGGGCCGTGTCCAGCGTGATGTCGTTTTCTATAAATGCAGCAACATTCCTACACTCTTGGATCCATTCCAAAGACAAAGATCTGGTGGGATCTTCACATATACCATTCTAGGTATATTCTAAAGAAGGTTCTCAACAACCATCTTGTCTTTTCTACTTTTGTCCATTGCCTTCTTCTTCATTTCTCCTCAAAACCTCCATTAAAGTTTGAAATCTATATGTTTTCAAGCTTTATTGTAATATTTGTTAGGTTTTTATTCAAGGAATCTTGTTAAAAAAAATAAGGTTTACAACACTGTTTTAAGTTATTCCTGCTTAAATATGCTTCAAAGTCAGAAAAATAATTTAAACCTCCAAGATTCCTTGTTTCAAAAACCTGCAGAGAGGTGAACACGGGGCCGTGCTCGGTGAGCACGGGGCCGTGTCCGAGGCACTGTTTCATTAAAACTGAACTTTTTGACTTGTTTTTCATAGAATTTCAAGCCAGAATAGTGGAACCTCTTCAGCACATTCAAGGAACAATCGTAGGGAACGAAGGCCTTCCATCGAAGCAACTCTTGTGCGCTATGTGATGGCACTACGTGAAGCTCTCGGTGAAATGACATCTGTAGAAGAAGTCCTAATCGACCGTATTAATTATCTCACGGTGGGGCTAAAAAACAGTTTTCAAGAAATCAACCTCTTGCACCAGAGGTTGAATATTCTTGTAACACCTCCCCAAGAGGATTGGAACCTAGCACTTGGAGTCGTTAACCCCACCGAGTGGGATGACATCCCCGCAGAACCTACTCTTGAAAATCTACAAGAAGTCCCGGTGGAAGTCACTCCCCCTCAAAATGAGGACGCCAATGAGCCCGCCTTTCTCCTCCCTCGGGAGATTGAGGAATGGCTAAACGATGTATGAGGGGCCATTCCCGGAGAAGAAGTTCTTCAAGCCGCATTCAACCGAGAGTTATCTTTCTCGGAAGTTTTGCTCTTAAAATAAATTATAGGCTAGGACTTCTTTATTGTTTTAGATTTCTTGTGTTTCCTGACCTACTTATCTAAGATTTAGTTTATGCTTTTATTTTCTAGGAACTAATGTAATTCACTCTTCAATGAATGACGGTTTTAATTAATTAATGGTGTTTGAATGATGTTGTAATGGGTAAAATATACTCGGGATGATGGAGGTTACCAAGGGAAACTTGAACCCACACCCCATGCACAAAAACAGAGCCTCCCGACAATTTTTCTTCATTACAGCAAGTTCAGCACGGGGCCGTGCTCAGGCAACATGCCCCGTGCCCGATGATCTGCAGAAAATGCCCAGTTCAGGTAACTGGACACGGGGTCATGTTCACTGAACACGCCCCCATGCCCAGCCTTCTGTAAACTATGATACTGGCAATCTGAACACGGGGCCGTGCCCGGATCAACACTGGCCCGTGTCCAGATGCCCAGTAACATAAAATTTTGCTTTTAACACCTTTTTTCACATTCAATCAACCTAAAAACTTATTTTTGGGACACATTGAGGACAATGTGTAATTTAAGTGTGGGAGGGATGCTAAAACCTTGAATTTTGCAAGTCCTAATAACAAGCCTTACACAAAACTCTACTGGAACCGCTAATCACCCCAAATTTTTTCAAAATTTTTTCATTTTTTACTTGTCTTGGTTTAGTTTGGGAATAAAAAGTTCTAAAAAGGTTATATTTTTACAAATTTACAACCGATAGCGTCGTGATAAAAAGAACCAACATAAGAAAATTATGAAACGGCATGACAAATCTAGTTAAAATTTGATTATATATACTTGATCACATAATAAATCCATTCCCACAAAAAGTGAGTTTTGAGCCTTTATTGAGCATACAAATACATATCTTTAAACTAAATGCTCATTTTTCGTTTCTTGTGTGAATAGCTGTTTGGTTTCTTACGACTCTAGAACTTGCCATGACGATACATTCCCGGTCCTTACCAACTTAAACCCAAGTAAGTAAATGATGGAGGCATTAGGACTAACCCTTTTTCTTTTCAACACCATTATTTTTCATTTTTTACCACCTACCCAAAATCCCCCTAGTTAACCCCTTTGAGCCTAAACCTATTCGTTTCTAAACCCACAAAACAAACACCCTTACCCACCAAAACCTTTTTATTTTTAACCCTTTATTTTAGTAAAAATCTCGATTTTCATGTGACATTCCTTATCAAAAAAAAATGAAGTATAGCAATAAACAAACAAGTTCCTCAAAAGAAACTTTGTTTGAAAATGCTTCGTTTGAATAAAAGTCACAAAAACAAAAAGTTTTACGACGACCGACGCTTTTTACGCTTTTAGCCCTTTTTACTAACCACTAACCCAAAACCATCTACCTTTAACCCAAGCCTAACCCTTCCCCAAGTCCTCTTGATATTTACAAAGGTGTATAGTTAAAAAGGATGAGGATTGATTGCTTGGCAAGCATATGGTAGAAGTAAGTTCCAACCGGTCTCGAGTGCTTCACAAAAATACATCTTCGGCCGAGTGTTGAGTGATCTCTCGTGAGGTATGTGAACTTGTATATAAATGGAATTTTAAAGAGTAATGTTATGCCCAAATAAGTAATTTCTCTTATGAAACGTTCTAAATAAATCATAACGAATAGGATTGTAAATAACATAAAAATAAAGCCTAATAAAAATCTTGGATTCCCGACACTCAAGACAAGCCCAAAACTTCTCTTCTACCCATTCCATTTGGGAATGTAAGCCAAATTATAAAGAGTTTTGCTTGAGGACAAGCAAAGATTCAAGTGTGGGGGCATTTGATGTGTGTCAAATGCAACATTTAAATTACATCAAATGAGGCATAAAACTAACCCTTTTTTTAGTACTAACGTTGGAAAAAGTGTGCTTTTGTCTTCCTTTTGTATTTTCAGGATTAAATGAGCGTAAATGAACAAAAGAAGCAAATATGCTACAAAATCTAACATAATTACAAGAAAAGGAATAAACGTGGCATGCCCGACCCCTCGACAACATCTTCCCAAGCAAAAACAAGTGAACAGAAGGCTGACCACGGGCCCGTGCCCAGTGGACACGGGGGCGTGGTCAGGTGTCTACAGAAAGGACAAAGCTATAGAAGCTTCTATTTACCGACACGGGGGAGTGCCCAGCTAAACACGGTCGTGGTCAACGCTAAGATTCGCAGAATCCAAGCAAATCTTGATAGTATAGATACGCTTCTGCACACGGGGGCGTATGGAGCTAATGTAGACAAATTGCAATTAATGAAGAAAGAGAAAGTGGATGGACACGGGGCCGTGTCCGGGCTTCTGTGCAGGCTATAAATAGAGGTGTTTGGTTCACTTCAAAGGCATCCCTTGGCAAACCACCTCTCTCCCACTTCACCCACACTCCACCACCACCACAACCCACATCCACCACCATCATCCATCATCCATCATAGAGTGTGTGTAGTAGTCTTGGGATCCAAGATTGATAGTAAGAGTTCTTGACAATCAAAGGCCATGTTTGCCTAAGTCTCTTAAATCACTTGGTGAAGACAAGCATTTAGTGTAATACTTTTATTTTTTAATCTTTTTGCAGTTTTTATTTGGTTTTGTATTAATGACTTTAATAACTAGTTTCTTATGTCGAAGGTGAAACTTCCTTATCATTTGTCTGTGGTGTCTTGGCATTATTTTACTATCTATATAAAATAAAAGATTTACACCATTCATATCTCTACGGTATAGAGATATGTTGGTTACCTGGTCGGGGGTTAAGGGAATGGTTTGGTAAGGTTCTTGCCTTATTCTGTGTATAGATCCTGCAAGGACCTGGGTCAAGCTTACTAGGACCTCCTTCAATACCCATTGGTATTGGATGGCGGGGGTGCGAATAGCTTGATCCCCTCATATGTAAACTACTATTAATACATCAACTCGGCTACTTGGGATTGTATCCCTGCTGACTCAAACCACTTAGCCGGGGGTAACGTCACCTTCAAAAGAGGGGCCTACCACATTACGCATTAATAACTTAATTAATTATCTTTTAATATTCCGAACCTTTTAGGATTGTATCCTTGCTGACTCAAACTATTGGGTTGAGGGTAATGTCACCTTCAAAAGAGGGGCCTACTACTATAACTAAGATAATCTCTTAAAAAGTGCAAAAGTGCGGAAATCATCAAAGGTTACACTAAAGGCAAGTAGGATCCAAGTGATTCATCTTGTTTATCTGTTTTTATTTTTATTTTATTTTTCAGCATTTTTAGTTTTTATTTTCATGTTTAAAACTTTTTCTAAACTTTTGATTTGATTAGACGTTGAGGATAAACCGGTACTAAAAGCACTTGTGTCCTTGGACGACCTCGGTATCTTACCAACGCTATACTACGCTCACGATGGGTGCACTTACCCATATATGTGTCTAGTGTTAGTAAAATATCGTGTTTTATAAATTTAAAACTTGACTAAATTGCTAAAAATGGCTTAAAATATAATCAAAATTATATAACACACCGCACACATCACCCCCGTGCTGCAAATATCCAGTAAAACTTTTTCAAACACCCACATACAGGCTTGCTGTCACGACCTCCGACCCGTTTTGCCCGGTTCGAAAGCCACGGGACAGAAACCCGTGGTATTTGTCTTTATTTGGCAGTGGAAATTTTAACATGATCGTTTAAAAAGGAAAACCCCAGATTGCTTTATTTATCATATCGGGACAAACCCCGTAATTTACAAGGAAGGAATTTCACTGGGAAATTCCCTGGTTACAGAAAACATGTTTTATTTATTTACTGAGCCACTTCATTCAAGCTGGAGTGCTACGCGGCACTTTTCCTTGTTCACAGTAAATCACCTGAAACATGTTTTAAAAAGATTTGGTCAGTGGGAAATACTGGCGAGTGCATTCAATTTACAAAATGACACAGTGTTATAATTCACAGTATTAAGAGCGATTACCATGTTTATATATCAACCAATTACCCCAATCGGTATTTGTCACTCGACCGAATCTGTGACTATGGTCATATCACTCATTGGCTAACTCGTTGTCTAATGGTGAAGATTATCAAGTAGTGTATACAAAACCCCACATACCGGTAGTAATTAAAGATTACAAAGTCTTAATCACTGTAATTATAACTTTGAAGAACAAGCAGGGTTTTGAAAGCAATTTGGTAAAAAAAAAATAATGATTCACATTGCAAGTTTAAACGGACAGAGTCTGCCTACTGATTAACCCGGTAACCTAGTTAAATAATGCAAACGAAACTAGGTTAGTAACTTAATACAACATTTACGATAACTCACGAGATTGAAACCCTCACGACGAATGACAAAGTATAGCCCAAGATTCGGGCAGCACTTAAATATCCATCGGATCGGTTTTAATCGATCGGACATTGTATCGTAGCAGTGATTGAGTTATTACCCCATTATCGTAGCAGCGTTTAGGTGTTTCGGACGAAGTTTTAGAGCAGAATTATAGTGATTTTGCTGAGAATTTCGAGCAGACTAAACTGGCCATGCAACGTCCTATTTATAGCTGAAATTTGGCTTTCTTGCGGTCGCGAGGGCCACCCTAGCTACGGCTAGGGCTGCCGTGTCACACCCTAGACCTGCCACGTGTGCGACGCGTGGCCTTGATCATTATCTGGAGACTTCAGAGCTGTCGCGTCCCGCGAAGACCCATCTTAACTTCTCCGCGGGCCGTGACCGAGTAATAAAACTTGTTTTTATTGATTTTTAATCAAATTTTGGTTTCAGGGGTTCGGGTTTTCACTTACGAAGCGTTTTAGGGTGTTTTTGTGCAAGTCGTTACATCCTCCCCACCTTGTTTAAAATCTCGTCCTGGAGATATACTGGAACAATTAAGGATATTTTCTTTTCATCTCTGATTCTAGCTCCCATGTATATCCAGGTCCTCTTTTTGAATCCCACTTTACTTTAACCAGCACCAATCTCTTATGTTTGAGGTGCTTAACCTTTCTGTCTTCTATTTGGAGAGGTTTCTCAACAAATTTCAACTTTTCATTTACCTCTATATCTTGAAGAGGTATTACCAGTGATTCATCAGATAAACACTTCTTGAGATTAGATACATGAAATACATCATGTACCCTGGCTAGCTCTTCTAGTAATTGTAATTGATAGGCAACTGGACCTATTCGTTGGGTAACTGTAAATGGTCCTATGTATCTTGGACTCATCTTCCCTTTCTTACTGAATCGAACTACCCCTTTCCAAGGAGAAATTTTCAATAGTACCTTATCTCCAACTTGAAATTCTAATGGCTTACGTCGATTGTCTGCATAACTCTTCTGGGGTCTCGAGCCGTTTTTAATGTTTCTTTGATTTGAGTTATCTTGTCGGTGGTTTCCTGCACAATCTCGGGACCGGATAGTTGACTTTCTCCTATTTCTGCCCAGCATACTGGAGTTCGACACTTTTGCCCATACAGTGCTTCGAACGGGGCAGCATTGATGCTTGTATGATAACTATTGTTATAGGAGAATTCTATTAATGGTAAGTGGTCATCCCAATTTCCACCGAAGTCGATTACACATGCTCTGAGCATGTCTTCAAGGGTTTGGATCGTCCTTTCACTTTGTCCATCTGTTTGTGGATGGTATGGAGTACTTAAATTTAATCGTGTCCCCATTGCTTCTTGGAAACTTGTCCAGAAATGCGAAGTGAAACGACTATCCCTATCTGACACAATGGAGAGTGGAACTCCATGTAGTGACACTACCTCGTCTACGTATAACTTAGCTAATCTTTCCATGCTAAAGGTTTTCTTCATGGGTAGGAAATGAGCTGATTTGGTTAGTCGATCTATAATCACCTAGATTGCATCGTTACCTTTCCTAGTCTTGGGTAGCTTAGTAACAAAATCCATTGTTATTAGTTCCCATTTCCATACAGGCATTTCTAACGGTTGAAGTAACCCTGAAGGTTTCTGGTGTTCTGCCTTAACTTGCAAACAAGTTAGACACTTAGAAACGTATCTAGCTATGTCCTTTTTCATCATATCCACCAGAAGTTATTCCTTAAATCTTGATACATTTTGTTATTACCAGGATGCATCGTATACCTAGATTTATGGGCTTCCTCTAATATCTTATTTTGTAAGTTTCCTTGTCTAGGTACCCAAATCCTTTTCTTATGGAATCTCCAAATTCCATCAGTCCCTTGCTCTAATTCATTTATTCGTCCTTTCATTCCTTCAGCATTATCCTGGATCGCTATTTCTTGAACTTTTTTCAATTGTTCCATTAAATCTAATTGTAGATTTAGTATAAGAGCATAAATTCGTATTTGTTTCTCATGGTACTTACGACTTAAGGCATCTGCTACTACATTTTCCTTTCCTTCATGATATAGGATATCACAGTCGTAGTCACTTAAAATCTCCATCCATCTTCTTTGCCTCATGTTTAATTCTTTTTGCCCAAATATGTATCTTAAACTCTTATGATCTGTATAGACAGTAAACTTACTTCCGTACAGATAATGTCTCCAAATTTTAAGGGCAAAAATGATTGATCCTAATTCTAGGTCATGAGTCGTATAATTTTCCTCGTGCTTTTTCAATTGCCTTGATGCATACGCAATTACCTTTTTGCGTTGCATTAGCACACATCCTAATCCTAGCTTAGAAGCATCACAGTAGACCTCAAAATCTTCGGTTCCTTCGGGTAAGACAAGAATTGGGGCATTTGTTAACCTTTGCTTTAGAATTCCAAAGGCTTCTTCTTTCTTGGGTCCCCATTCAAACTTAACAGTTTTGCAGGTTAACTTAGTTAATGGAACAGCTATCTTAGAAAAGTCTCTTATGAAACGCGTATAGTATCCAGCTAATCCTAGAAAACTTCTAACTTCGGTAGCTAATTGCGGGACCTTCCAATTTGTGATTGCTTCAATCTTGGAGGGATCTACGTGAATGCCTTCGTGATTCACCATGTGTCCTAAAAATTGCACCTCCTGTAACCAAAATTCACACTTCGAGAATTTGGCGTAGAGCTTTTCCTTTCTTAACAAGGTTAAGAGTGCATGCAAGTGCTCACAATGTTCGTCCTGGCTTTTGGAATAAATAAGTATATCGTCGATGAAGACAATTACGAACTTATCCAAATACGGCTTACAGATCCTATTCATTATATCCATGAATGATGCAGGAGCATTCGTTAATCCAAATGGAATGACTGTAAGCTCGTAGTGACCATACCTAGTCCAGAAAGCAGTTTTAGGTATGTCTTCTTCCTGTACCTTCAACTGATGGTATTCGGAGCGCAAATCTATCTTAGAGAAGTACCTAGCCCCCTGAAGTTGATCGAAAAGATCATCAATCCTAGGTAATGGGTATCGGTTCTTAATGGTAACCTTATTCAATTCCCTATAACCGATACACATCCGCATCGAACCATCCTTCTTTTTCACGAACAACACAGGTGCTCCCCAAGGGGATGAACTAGGTTGTATGAATCCTTTGTCTAACAATTCATCTAACTGCTTTTTCAGTTCTAACATTTATGTGGCTGCTAACCGATAAGGTGCCTTAGCTATTGGTGCAGTTCCAGGAATTAGATGAATTCTAAACTCTACTTCCCTATCTGGCGGTAATCCAGGTAGCTCTTCTGGGAATACGTCAGGGTATTCCGATACTACTGGAATTTCCTTAAGCTTTGCTTTTAGTGTTAATGATTACTGAAATCATGGACACTATTCCTTGCTTTCGTTCTTAACTAGCAATTTTCATTACTGAAATGAACTTCATTGGTTTACGTGGCTTATCTCCTGTAACTAAAATTACTTCTCCTGCTGGCGTATGAATTTCTATGGAATTTTGATCACATAGGATTCAAGCATGGATGGCTACTAACTAATCCATTCCTAACACGACATCGAATCCTACTAAATTCATAGGTAGAAGGTTCGCAGAAAATTTATGGCCTGAGAGTTCTATCTTTCCTTCTTGGAGAACCTTGTCTATTTTAACGGAGTTTCCTTCTGCCATTTCTACCGTATAAATTTGCCTAAGTTTGGTTAAAGGTTGCTTAAGAGATTGGCAGAATGAAGTATTTATAAAACTTTGGTTTGCACCAGAGTCAAATAATACTTTAGCGTAAACGTCATGAACTAGGAACGTACCAGCTATCACATCAGGAATCAGATTTGCTTGCATTGTCAGCTGAAAGTCTCTTGCATTATTTTTAGTAGCTCCATCAGTCGCTTTTGCCTTCTTGTCAGCTGGTTTGACCAATTTAGGGCAATCTGGTTTAAAATGCCCATCTTCTCCGCAATTGTAGTAGATCTTTGATTTCTTCCTGCACTCCTCCTCTCGGTGCCCCGGTGCTTTTTAGAAATTGCAATTTTCATTACATTTTCTAAAATGTTTCCTTTTACAGTTTCTGCAGAATGGCGGGGTGGAAGATTGCCCAGTTCCCTTTTTCTTGAAGTTACTGTTGTTTTTACCCCCACGGAAACCTTGGGTGATCTTTTGAGCCAGCTCCTTTTTCTTGTTTTCTTCTCTCATACACACCAATTCGTCGGTCAAGGTGTTGGCCAATTCAACCGCATCGTCAATTGTTCGGGGTCTCGCAGCTTTGACTATGTCACGAATCTCGCTAATTAGTCCCCAAATGTAGCGATAGATACGCACCGGTTCTGGTGAGGCCAGAGTCGGTAGAATTCTAGCATACTCGAAAAATTTCGAAGTATACCCCCGACAATCAACGTCCACCATCCGGTGGTTCGGGAACTTATTTGTCATTTGTTCCTTTTCGTAGGAAGGACAAAACTTTCTTTCTACGAATTCTTTAAATTCCTCCCAACTCATGGCATAAGCCATGTCACTTCCCTTAGCTTGTAGCACCGTGTTCCACCATTCCAAGCCCTCCTCTTTGAAAAGGTGGGATGCATACATCACCCTGTCTTCTTCTGCACACTTACTTATTTTGATTACACCTTCGGTCTTTTCTAACCCACGTAGTGCGGCAGTTGCCCCTTCATTGTGTTGGTGCATGCGTCTGTCAACTTCGTCTTGTATCGAGTCTTGTATGTTTTTAGATAGATCAGGGCACGAAATACAAGGAAAATGTCAAAATAGGGTGAATGACATGTTCAAGCGAAATTAGAACATGTGATTTTGCTTGAAAGTGATATGGCACATTCAAGCGAAATTAAGTTTCTAATTCCGCTTGAACCTGTTTCCGCTGGAGAACATGATTTCGCTTGAATCCTGTTCAAGCGAAATCAGAACCCTATATATACCCTTGTGCCTGATTTCATTTGTAACTTTTTCCGGTCAGAGCAACGAAGTGCTGCCGAAGTGTCGTCTCACTGTATAACGTCATCAAATCAATATAAACGACAGTTAAAGTGATATTCTAGCTGAATTGACCTTAATACGTCTGTTTCCGCCTTTCGTATTGAGTAAAACTCTTTTGATCGACTCGTTCGGGTCTGAAATCGATCCTACAAGTGGTATTAGAGCTCAGGAGGAAGAGTTTATACCAATTCAGCTGAAAATTCTATTTTCTACACCTTCTTTTTCAAAATTCACAAGTTTTCACGGTTAAAATCGGCTAAATTTCTCACATGTTGTGCGTAATACTGTTTTAATAAAACCTTGAAAGTTTTGGACATAAAATCGATCTAAATATGAGAAATTTTTGTAATTCCGCTTGAAATCCATGCGAGATTGATGACATCAGCAGCTCTTCAAACGGAATTAGCTAGTAATTCCGCTTGAACCGGTTATTCCGCTTGAAATTTCGACCTTATTTCGCTTGAAGCTTGCTATTCCGCTTCAGTTAGTAATTCCGCTTGAAATTATATCGTTTGTAATCAGTGATTCCGCTTCAATAGGTATTTCGCTTGAAAAGGTCAAAAGGGATTTTGCTTGAAAGTGGTTATTCCGCTTGAAAGGAGTGTTTCCGCTTGAACTTGGTTATTTCGCTTGAAGGGTATCTCATTTGAAGTGTTATTTCGCTTGAACTGATTGTTTGATAATTTTTGAAAACCGAAACATGGACGAGGTATTCTACAACGCATTTGCTACACCAGTTACCCTGATTACTCTTACACAGAATACGATGTTGGAAAATGAAACAGGGACGATGCAAAAACCGCCTAAGCTCATGAACATCGAGGAGTATAAGGGCTGGGAAGGACGTTTTGAGAATTGGGTACAAGCAAACTACTTAGATGCTTGGGAATGTGTTGAGACGAAATAAGTTCGACCGATGAATGATGATGAGGAAAAGATTGCTATTAAAGATCTGAGTGCTGTAGATAGAAAGAAATACAAAGATGAGAAAATGATGTTGAGTCTATTACAACAAGCTGTGAAAGAAGACATATTGGTTCTATTGCAACACAATGGAACTTCTTATTCAATCTGGAAAGCATTAAGATCGAAGTTTCATGGAAGAGAAGAAATGGTTAAAAACAAGAAATCACTTTTGAAAAAGGAATTCGATCTATTTCGTAGTTTGAAAAATGAGAACACAAAACAAATCATTGAACGATACTGCATTTTATCAGCCAACATGAAGAGATTGAGCATCGACAAAACTAATGAAGAGTTGATCGAAAAACTAGCTGATGTGTTGCCATATGAGACTTGGGGCACATATCTCATGATGTTGAGGAACAAGAAAGGTTTTAACAATCTGACAATAAGCAAGTTCATTGAAAAGATTGAGGCTCAGGAGATGGAACAAAGAAAGATTTCAAGGATGAAAGATTTCGACGGTGAACAAGATATTGGTCTTTATTACAAAGGTGGTGTCAGTGATAAATCCACCAACATGTCACCAAAAATCCAAACTGCTTTCAATGCAAAAGATTCATCTGCTAGTTCATCCAAAGGATCAAACAGCAACACAAGTTTTTCGTCATATCCATCTTTTGATCCGAACATTTCAACAACAAAGAATGGCAAGAAGCTACAATGCAATATTGTTCTTAATCTGGAGAATGATGAGGATTATTCAGCAGAAATTGCTAAGAGTCACATGTCTTTGTTAGGAACTGTGTTGGAATCATATGGTAGTTTTGTTGCAGGTCGGATCGGGAATCCAATGCTTACAAAAGAGGAATACGATCAGATCGATGCTGAAGAGATGGAACTGATGGATATTAAATGGTGTTTGGCAAGTGTATTAAGACGAGCTGAGAAATTTAAGCAGATCACAGGAAGAGATGATTTACGTGAAGCTAATGTTTCTACTTTGGGTTTTGATAAATCTTAAGTCACTTGTTTTCGTTGCAGGGAAAAAGGACACTTCAAAAGGGAGTGCAAAAATCGCGAAGCAAGTGGAGCTCAAAATCCGTTCAACAACAACAATGATTACTACCGGAAGGCCATTTATCATCAAGTTGCTCAACAACAACAAGAACCACAAGTGGCACATGGTAGGAAAGTGATTGAAGAATCTTCAAAGAGAGCTTGTATGGTGAATCTGGATGACAAAGAGTCAACAGAAGGATTCAGTTGGGACAAATATATCTCAGCTGATAATAAAGCATGCCTGATTAATCAAGATGATGAAAAATTGCCTGAAGGTTTTAACTAGGCAAATTTCAATTGGGATGATTATGATCCAAACAAAACTTCACATCAAAAAGCGTTTGTTGCTCGAGTTGAAGAAGATAGTGATGATGATAGAGAGTATCATGCAAGAAGTTTGGCAGCTCATTTCAAAATGATGGCAGAAAGTGATAGTGAAGATGAAAAAGCTAAAAAGAAAAAGAAAAATGTCACAACACCGGTCAGCAGTGATGATGAAACTGTTCCAGTGATCAAGAAAAAGGTAAAGGAAGTTCAAAAGTTCAAAGTTAATGAAGAAGTTGATGCAAAGAAGAGTCCGGTGATTTGTGAGAATTATGAAGTTGTAAAGAAGCAAAACAGTGAGTTGATGGACAACATAAATAGGCTAAAGGAATCTTATGATGTTCTTAACAAAGCCATGAATCAGTATAATCAGTCAAGTGAAGAACAAGTAACAGCAATGAAGACACTTCAGGGAGCATTCATGATAAAACAGAAAGTTGTGAACAATTACATTGAGAAGTGTGTTGTCCTTGAACAAAAATTTGAAACACAAAGAATTGAAACTGAAAGAGTTAATCGTTTGTTGAAAAGTTACTCATGTACTTCTTATGTCATTGACAGGATTTATCCAACTGTTGAAGGCATGAAGGCATTCGAAGAGGATGAAGTAACTGAAGAACAGAAGGCTTCTGAAGAAAAGACTTCTGAAAAGACAAAAGAAAAGAATAAGGATATTAAATCAAAGACATCTGGTAAGAAACAAGGTGCAAATTACAACAAGTGTCCACCCCTGCTTGAAAATGGATATTCTACGAGAAATCCAAATTCAGAAAGAGTCGAAAAGTCAACAAATTTACAGTGGGAGTCGGAGTCTACAGTTAAATTTCCAGATAATATTGATGTCACGTTTACATCATCTGACACTGATCATGAATCCTAGTTAATAAAGAAAGTGGTCGATCAGGTGTTGGATAAAGATGAATCCGAGGAATCAAAGTCGGAGTTTATGTCAGAGTCAAAGTCTGAATCAAGCATTCCGAGTCAAATAGACAAACAGGGCAAAAGAGTTTATAATAAAGAATTCCTGTTATCAAAATCTAATTTGAATGACGAAACGTTTAAAGGTGCATATACTTTGAATGATTCTGACAAATTATATTTTGATGAGGAATTTCCAATAAGAGGTGTCAAACCTGATATGATCAAAAAGGTTTTCAAACTTACAGAAATTAATATTTCTGAAATAAAAGATGTAAATCTTAATGATAAACCTAAAAAGTACACCTCAAGATTTCAATAAAGAGAAAACAAGAAAAAGGGTTACAGTTCTAGTTATGGTTATCGAAAGAAACCAAACCATAACGGTAATTTCAAAAAGAAAGGATTAGGATTTATTCCATCAGAAAAACAGAAAAATGAAAAATATGTTCGAGATTTTAAATCAAAAATGATATTTGTTTCAGGTACATCTACTGAAGAAGAGAAAGAAAATCTATTCAGAAATCAGTCAAACAAAGAATTCCTTGCGAAGAAGCAAGAAGAGATGAAGTTTGCTGATCAGATGAAAGAAACGAGAACCCGTTTCAAATGCAACAATGTTGGTCATATTGCCAAGAATTGTTCCAAGGCAATACAATCAAAACAGGGAGTCTCTCGTAAACTGAAAGAGAAAGAAGTTGTGTTTGAACCACCAATTGATAGAACAAAACTTTTCAAAGATTCAACTTTTGAAATTGGTGAAAGTTCAAACAGGTTTTACAAGAAAAGAGGAAATCTTGATAACCAAAAATGGGTTGTTAAGAAGTCTGATGATAGTTCTAGCAATGATTCTGATTCATCAAAATCAGAGGAGCTATCTTCTAGCGATGAATCTGACTCCACAAAGTCAGAGGAGCCATAGGTTGAGGTTAAATGTGAAAAATCAGTACCGACTGTAGATGATGTGAATTTTCCACCACTTCGGGCTGAAAATTTTAAAAAGAAAATTGGTAAAGTCGAGATTTCAAATCAGTTCTTTTCTGAAAAAGAAGAATTTGATGTTGAAAAAGCATTTAATTCCAAAGTTAAACATATTTTGGGAAAAATGGTTGACAGGAAGGTCAAGGGAGGCAAGGAATTTTACGAGAAGAAAACAAAGAAGCAGGGTAAAGTATCATCCCTGGTCTGTGACTGGGATGGTACCTACTATGAACAGTAAAATTCTGGACTTGTTGGAGCTCCCAAGTTGGTAATCGCGGAGCATGAATCGGCATCATTCTTATGTTGTTTTTGAAAAAGTAAAACTAATTTGCCGGAACTCCCAGGTTGGTAAGTGAGGAGTAGGAATCGGCATCTTGAGAATTCAACCTACATGTGTTATTGGTTGGTAAGCCATGTGGTTGAAAAAGAGTTTGTGCTATAAATGGTTATTCAAGGTCATTAGGTTGAACTTGATTGGATCATTCTTACAAATGGTAAATCAAGGACATTAAATTGTACTTGCATTTTCCTACAAGTGGTTGAAAGACAATGTGATGAACCAAACCCTTAATCTACAAGTTAAAATCAACAAAACTTATTTTCCGGAAAAACCATTTGATTAAAACAAACTTAAGTGTTTTGAAATCAATGGGAAAATAGTTTGTTGTGAGGGGGAGTTCTGATTGTTTATGCCAAGTCGATGGCGAATTGAATCGATTCGATATTGGTTGTCAACTTACTTGTATAGTTTGTTTTCAAATTTCTTTTAATGTGTTTGCATTTTAGGGGGAGTAGAAATTTTCAGAAAATCCAAAAACATTAGAAAATTTGATAAAGGCAAAAACATGGTAAATTCAAAAATGATTTTTAGTGTCAAAGAAGAGGAAATGATAGTACATCAGTAGACAGTTACAGTATGCTAAAGAAATGTAATGTTTAAATAGCATTAAACAGTCTCACTGATGATATGCCGATAGGTTTTTACACATTTAGTAAGCTTTTTCGGGATATAAACTTAAATTCAAACTTGCTTATTTCGTGGGGAACACTACTTGGATATATAGGTAACCCCTGAAATCTCGTTTGAAAGGTCCCTCTTTCTGAGATACTAGGTCTTTATGCTCAGTGATATCTGGGGTATTATCCCGGGACTTCTGATTTTGCGGAAGCAATGGCCTAGTCCCCGGATAATACTTTACTGCTTGCTTGAAATATAGTGCCGCCCTCAGCAAAAATGATGAAACAATAAAATTGATAATCATTGCTGTTGTAAAAAAAAGATCCTCTAAAGGGGACACACCAAAAGTCGAACCGTCATCTCTCTGCTGAACGGAAGTTCTGACCTGAGCTCTCACGGTTTCGCAATTTAACCCCTTACAAATATCATCTGTGGTATACTTACCTGTAAGACTGAATATTGGGATCTGGATACGGGAGTATATTCAAGAGGTGGGACACATGAATGAGTTTAAGTTCTTAATTCACCTAATTCGTATCCTGAATCAGTTGAAATTTGTGTAAAATTTTAAGTGGATCAGTATATCGGCAATCTAAGTGAATTGTTTAATTCTTAATGTGTAACTAAGCTCAACGGTACTTGTGACTTGTCATAAACTGACACGATCCTCTTACACGAACTCACAAAAATATTGTTTGTAAATATTTCTTTACTATATTTCATTTCATTTTAAAAAAATCAAAAAGATTTTAGTGTGTTTTAGCATAAATTTTTGAAAAATCCAAAAAGATTTTCGACAACTGGTGTTAAAGAGCTGATTTTCAAAATTCCTAGTGCTGAATATGATGAACAAATGGTTTGGGTGAAATTGTTTGAGATGTTTTGAAATGAAATGAGAAATTTTTTTGAAATGAAAACGTTATTCATGCAAGTGGTTCATCAGAGACTAACATTGTAAAATCATTGTCTGAATATCTTATCCAGAAGTGTTTATTAGATGTTGAAATTGTTTTTACAAGTAGTTATTAGAAAATTTACTTTTTGGTAGAGAATGTGCAGGATATCTGAGTGATAGAGAGCTAGGTTCCGATACCAGAAGACTCTATGATTTTATCAAGCCAGGCTGCGATCCCAGCATACTGAGAGGGGGAGTTTAAAGATTGTAGAGCCAAGTTTTGATCCTGGAGTTCACGCAAATTGCTGATGTTGATGAACTTAAGGAATCAAGAGATCTGATAAAGAGAAGAGAGAAGATTTGAGGATGCTTTACAGTGTCAAGATACTTCAGAGATTTCGAGAGGACTGATAAAGACTGAAGATGCGAAGACTCAACACTTTAAGACTCGTCAACATTCGAGGGGGAGTCTGTTGGTGCATGCGTCTGTCGACTTCGTCTTGTATCGAGTCTTGTATGTTTTTAGATAGATCAGGGCACGAAATACAAGGAAAATGTCAAAAATAGGGTGAATGACATGTTCAAGCGAAATTAGAACATGTGATTTCGCTTGAAAGTGACATGGCACATTCAAGCGAAACTAAGTTTCTAATTCCGCTTGAACCTGTTTCCGCTTGAGAACATGATTTTGCTTGAAGTCTGTTCAAGCGAAATCAGAACCCTATATATACCCTTATGCCTGATTTCATTTGTAACTTTTTCCGGTCAGAGCAACGAAGTGCTGCCGAAGTGTCGTCTCACTGTATAACGTCATCAAATCAATATAAACGACAGTTAAAGTGATATTCTAGCTGAATTGACCTTAATATGTATGTTTCCGCCTTTCGTATTGAGTAAAACTCTTCTGATCGACTCGTTCGGGTCTGAAATCGATCCTACACATTGCCTGCAAATATGACTGGCTTACAGGCGAGAAATTCTTTGTAAGTGCAACCAGTAGTCATCACCTTCATTTTCTTATATAATGGGGCTTGAATCACATTATTATTATTATCGCCCCCATTCACACTGTTACTGAAATTATAGTCGCGGGTGCGTTTGCTATGGTTGGCTTGGGAAGGTTCAATAGGATTTTTAACGGCGGCGACGATTGCTGGGATAGCATTGGTGATTCCCTGAGCAACTATATTTTCTATATCTTGTCTATTGAGAAAATGTTCTTCATTATTTGGTTCCGATTGGTTAACTTCATTTACCGGTTGGTTTACTGCATTTTCCATCTGAATAATTAACAAATTATTGTCACAAAATGGATAGCAATTAAACACAATAGGGCAATCACAAACACAGTTAAGTCAGCACACGTAGCCAAAATCATCGACATTGCGACATTTATATTTATATAATATTTATGCGTCCGTACAAACCAGATATTTACAGATATTTTATTATACAAAATTATACATTATTTTATTATTATTATTTATTTTATATATATATATATATATATATATATATCACATTTTATTATTATTATACAAACATTTAACTATAGTTAACCGGTTTTTCAAAAACGACGCTCCCGCTCGTCGTACTTCCATGTGATGTTTTCCCCCACTTCTCGAATCCGATTTCCCGCATTCACCAGTTCCTCGCCGTAGAGGCGTAATTCGGCAACATTCTCCGGGTTCATGGGTGGAAAAGGAGCAGGTTCAGGTTCAAACTAGGGAAAGTACACATTTGGGTTATTCATGAAATTCTGAAAATGCCAGTCACTAGTCCACCATTCTTCCAACTGCCCTGTAAGAGGTTGGGGGTTGATAATGGGTTCAGGAATGGTGGGTTCCAGGTTGATAGGAAGTTCCGATTGGGCGGAAAAATTGAAAAGGGTTTCATCAGCAGGTCTAATAAGATCACAATTTGCCAGTTTTCTATCCAGTTCTTCCCAGAGTGGCAGCTCCTGAGCTTGACCAGAGCTCTCTCCTACTTCTTTTTCCTTTCCTTTTGGATCCACAGTTTTCTTTACCCTTTGGGTTGCGGGTTTCTTCTTTCTCCCTCGTTTCCTGTCCAGAAGCCTTCTTCTCTTTTTGGGTTTGGGTTTCTCCTGGGATTGAAACACCATTGGCTCCTCGGTGTCAGCCTGATAACCGGACTGGGTTCCGGTAGTTTCCATATCAGTAGTATGGATGGTGAAACTTCGGAGGGCTTCCGATAGTTCATTCATATTGCTAGGTACACACGAAGAAACACAAAAATCCAAATTAAATTTCATTTATTGTAAATTTAATTTTCACAGAATCACAAAATGGCAAATTGAAAAATTAAGTATTTTTCAAATACTTAATTGGCTTAAATCAGTGGCTCTGATGCCACCTTTTCTGTCACGGCCCCCGACCCGTTTTGCCCGGTTCGGAAGCCGCGGGACAGAAACCCGTGGTATTTGTCTTTATTTGGCAGCATAAATTTTAACAGGATCGTTTAAAAAGGAAAACACCAGATTGCTTTATTTATTATATCGGGACAAACCCCGTATTTTACAAGGAAGGAATTTCACTGGGAAATTCCCTGGTTACAGAAATCATGTTTTATTTATTTACTGAGCCACTTCATTCAAGCTGGAGTGCTACGCGACACTTTTCCTTGTTCACTGTAAATCACCTGAAACATGTTTTAAAAAGATTTGATCAGCGGGAAATACTGGCGAGTGCATTAAATTTACAAAATGACACAGTGTTATAATTCACAGTATTAAGAGCGATTACAATGTTTATATATCAACCAATTACCCCAAATCGGTATTTGTCACTCGACCGAATCTGTGACTATGGTCATATCACCCATTGGCTAACCCGTTGTCCAATGGTGAAGATTATCAAGTAGTGTATACAAAACCCCACATACCGGCAGTAATTGAAGATTACAAAGACTTAATCACTGTAATTATAACTTTGAAAAACAAGCACGGTTTTGAAAGCAATTTGGTAAAAAAAAAAAAAGAATGACTCACATTGTAAGTTTAAACGGACAGAGTCTGCCTACTGATTAAGCCGGTAACCTAGTTAAATAATGCAAACGAAACTAGGTTAGTAACTTAATAAAACATTTACGATAACTCACGAGATCGAAACCCTCACGATGAATGACAAATTATAGCCCAAGATTCGGGTAGCACTTAAACATCCATCGGATCGGTTTTAATCAATCGGACATTGTATAGTAGCAGTGATCGAGTTATTACCCCGTTATCGTAGCAGCATTTAGGTGTTTTGGATGAAGTTTTAGAGCAGAATTATAGTGATTTTTTTTTAGAATTTCGAGCAGACTGAACTGGCTATGCAACGTCCTATTTATAGCTGAAATTTGGCTTTCTCGCGGCCTGCGACAGCCTGATGGGAGATCTTCGCGGCCCGCGAGGGCTACCCTAGCTACGACTAGGGTTGCTGTGTCACACCCTAGACCTGCCACTTGTGCGACACGTGGCCTTGATCATTATTCGGAGACTTCAGAGCTGTCGCGCCCTGCGAAGACCCATCTTAACTTCTTCACGGGCCGCGACCGAGTAATAAAACTTGTTTTTCTTGATTTTTCATAAAATTAGGGTTTTAGGGATTCGGGTTTTCACTTACGGAGCATTTTTGGGTGTTTTTGTGCAAGTCGTTACACTTGCCCACGGGGCCATGCCAGTACAGCACGTGGCCGTGGTCATTCTCCTATTAAATTTTATTTTTCTGTTTTCTGATCCCAAGGCTCGTTAATCTTCTGGATATCTTCCAATACAATGGATTACTACTTAGAAGATTACAACTACTACAATATTGAGGATGATTATGAGAAACCATATTGTACCATTTGCGGTGAATCTCATTCAGTACAACGTTGTTACCTTTTTCAACTGTCACCCTCATACACCACAAATGAAGAACCAAGGTTTGAGCTCACAAAACCAAGCTTTGACTGGGATGCTAATCCGTTTGAAACATACGACACTCCACCAACAGTAGTTCCCGAAGCTAAAAGCCTTATACAAAGTCTCAAGAATTTAGAACTCTTACTTAAGAGATCTCGCGAAAAGGAGGAGACCATTTGTACCAAAGAGGTAATAATCGAAGAGGTAAAAATAGAAGAACCACAAAACGAAAAACCCACGCATGAACCACACCACAAAGAAGGTAAGTCTAAAAATGATGATTTCAAAATACAACAAAACTTTCAAGAACTTCTCGTTTTACAACCTTCTTTTGAAAATCATTGTTTGACATCTTCTCATGCCTAGTTTTTGAAAGAGTTAAACACTACTACAAAATCGAAAAAATGGTTAGCATTAACTTAACAAATGATCAAACTTCCCTAATACAAGATGAACACCATGAACTAAACATAAAATCAGTACCATGTTTTTTTCAAAACATCATCGTTAGTAACGTGCTAATTGGTAAAGATCTTTGCGTTAATATAATGCCAAACTATATTTTTTTTAAAATTGGGTACCAGTGATTTTTCTCCTCTGAAAATCCCTATTTTTCTCTCTAACCGTAAAATGATAAAAGCCACGGGAATGATTGAGGATGTCTTAATTCAAACAAACCAAACGGTAATACCAACCGACTTTATCATCCTAGATGATGCCCCCTCGTGTTGGGACACGTTCATAAAAACCCATCAAATCTATGTCAACCGGAAGCAAAAAAACCTACCACTTCAATTAGGACCAACAAAAGGTACGTCAATCTTGACCAATCAATGAAATATCCAATTGGCAATGACGACCCCTTAATTGAAGATGAAACAGAGCCACCCGATTCGGAAGAAACAGAAGAACAACTCGTCGAGGAGGAAGACGTCATCGAACAAACCTTTTCGGCCATCGACCTTAATAAATAAGAAAATAAGCGGTCTCTTGAAGACCCACCGTTACTTGAACTCAAGGAGCTACCAAAAGGTCTAGAATACGCATTCTTGGACGAGCATGGAAAGCTCCCCGTCATCATTTCATCAAAACTAACCCTTTTTTTTAAAAGAAAAACTAATAAAACTTTTTAAAATCATAAAAAAAAATCACATGGAAACTTATGGACATCAAAGGCATCAGTCCTCCATGTGCACACACAAAATTTTAATGGAAGATGGCTATAAAATGGTAATACAACCACAAAGAAGAGTAAATCCAAACGTACAAGAAGTGGTTAAAAATGAAGTCATCAAGCAACTAGACGCCGGACTCATCTACCCTATCTCTGATAGCACATGGGTAAGTCCCGTCCAAGTAGTACCAAAAAAAGAGGTATGACGGTAGGAAAAAATGAAAAAAAATGAACTTATATCAACAAGAACCATCACAAGATGGAGAGTTTGTATTGACTTTTGCAAATTAAACAAGGCAACAAGGAAATACCACTTTTCTTTGCCATTCACCTACCAAACGCTAGAAAGACTATCCGGTCATAAATTTTATTGTTTTTTAGATGGTTTCTCCGGGTATTTTTTCAAATTCCCATAGCACTGGAGGACCAAGAAGAAACAACTTTTACATGTCCCTATGGAACCTTTGCTTATCGACGCACGCCTTTTGGTCTATGCAATCCCCCGCAACATTTCAACGTTGCATGGTGGCTATCTTCCACGACATGATAGAAAAAACCGTGGAAGTTTTCATGGACGATTTTTCTATCTTTGGAGATACATTTGACCAATGCCTCGATAATCTTGAACGAATGCTATACCGATGTGAGGAAACTAACCTCACCCTTAACTGGGAAAAATGTCATTTCATAGTAACTGAAGGAATAGTACTCGGTCATAAAATCTCAAGCGAAGGAATGGAAGTTGATCGGGCAAAAATAGATACTATTTCCCGGTTACCTCCCCCATCCTCCGTTCGAGCCATTCGAAGTTTCCTAGGACATGCCAGATTTTATAGGCGATTTATCAAAGACTTTTCAAAAATTTCTAGACCTCTAACAAAACTACTTGAAAAAGATGCCCCATTCATCTTCAACAAGGAGTGCACTATAGCTTTTCTTGCACTAAAAGAAATGCTAGTCAACGCGCCAATCATGATAGCACCCAATTGGAAATTACCTTTTGAAATCATGTATGATGCGAGCGACTTTGCAGTTGGAGCCGTCTTAGGACAATGAAAAGAAAAACATTTTCATCCAATATACTATGCAAGTAAAACTCTTAACGATGCCCAAGAAAATTATACAACTACCGAAAAAGAGTTACTAGCCGTAGTATTTGCTTTTGATAAATTTTGTTCCTATCTTGTGCTTTCTAAAAACAATAGTCTATACGAACCATGCCGCCATTCGATACCTTTTCAAAAAAAAGAGGCCAAACCACATTTGATTCGGTAGATTCTTCTCCTCCAAGAATTAGATATTGAAATAAAAGATAAACGAGGAGCTGAAAACACCGCCGCCGATCACTTATCTCGTTTAGAAGATCCCGCTTTGGAGCTAACTCGGGAAGAGCTCATCAATGAAAAATTCTCAACCGAATCCTTAGAAATGGTCGAATATCAAGAAGAACCATGGTACACCGACTATGTTAACTATCTCGCTAGTGGCACTTTAGTCAAAGGATGGTCACTTCATTAAAGAAAAAAAATTCTTTGTCGATGTCAAACACTATTTTTGGGAAGATCTATATCTTTTTAGAATATGTGCCGACCAACTTATCCGAAGGTGCGTCCATGGTCAAAAAGCAAGAAAGATTCTTCGGAATTGTCACGAACGACCATATGGAGGACATCATGGAGCAACGAGCATAGCACATAAGGTATTCGATTCAGGATTTTATTGGCCAATCATCCATAAGGATGCACACAATTTAATTAAAACATGTGACGCATGCCAACGAACATGTAACATCTCATCAAGAAATGAAATGCCTCAAAATGGCATTCTTATTTGTGAAATCTTTGATGTTTGGGGTATGGATTTTATGGGACCTTTCCCACCGTCAAAAGGGAACAAATGTATTCTTGTGGCAGTCGATTACATGTCCAATTGGACCGAAGCCGAAGCTCTTCCAACTAATGATGGGGGAGTTGTGGTAAAATTCCTAAAACGATTATTCTCTCGTTTCGGCACTCCAAAATCACTTATCAGTGATAGAGGTACCCATTTTTTCATTTATCAATTAAACAAAATATGGAGTCTATCACCGTCTTTCAACCGTCTACCATCCTCAAACCAACGGTCAAGCTGAAGTAACCAATCGAGGGTTAAAAAGAATTTTAGAGAAAACCGTGGATCAAAATAGAAAAGATTGGGCAGATAAATTAGACGATGCTTTATGGGCCTTTCGAACAGCCTATAAAACACCAATAGGCACTACCCCATATAAGCTCGTCTATGGAAAAAATTGTCACCTCTCAGTAGAAATTGCACACAAAGCATACTAGGCAACATAAACTTAAACCAAGAAACTTCCGGTAAAAATTGATTTTATTCGTTAAATGAATTAGATAAAATGAGAAATCAAGCATACTCCAACTCCGAAATTTATGAGGAACGCATAAAAATCTTGCACGATAAAATAAGCAAACCTCTTACATGATAAAAAAAAAAAGCAAACCTAAAGAATTTTAGGAGGGGGATCAAGTGCTCTTGTTTGACTCAAGACTTCAGTTGCTTCCTTGAAAACTCAAGTGTAAGTGGTCAGGACCTTTTTCCATTACCCAAATCTTTCCACATGGCACCGTAGAAATTAAGCCTCTGAACGGTGAACCTTTCAAGGTAAACGGACAAAGGCTTAAGCTTTATAGAGGCTTTCTTGAGGATGAGGAAGTTGAAATAACACTCCAAGAGGTAGATAAGTGATCGGGAACAACCAAACGTTAATTGTAAATATGCATGTTTTTCTTTTTAATCATATTGTAGGCACATTTGGAGAGCAGCATCCTTGGGATTGGACGACAAACAAGTAAGTACCAAAAAAGGAACCCTCAGAGAAACGGTCACACACACACGCATAAAAAAACTTCTTACTGGCACTTTGACCATAGGGCCATGCCCACCAGGCACGCCTCCATGCCCAAATGCCCAGTAACCAAAAAATACATATAAGTCGGCCACGGGGTCGTGCCTACCAGGCACGTGGCCGTGGCAATTCTGCAGAGAGGGTATAAAACCCTTGTTCTTCACTTTTTCAACACAAACCACGACCCGTTTCTCTGGAGCAGCCGGTTCCTGCCCTTTTTCTGCCGATTTTTTACGATCTTCCACCCAAATCCGTCAACAAGGTATGATTCTAACATCATATTTGGTTAGATTAGAACTTTGCATGTAGTATAACATCAACAATTTGGGAAAAATCTAGGGTTCTTGAACTAGACCCGTGCCAATCCCAAATTTTTGCTTAGATCTTGTTACTAATAGTTAGTAGAAGTGTTTTGAAAAGTAAATGACCAAACATAGTTATAAAAATCAGATTGTTCAAGCAATTCTTCATAAACCCTCGTTCAGAACCGAAAAAGTTAAAATCGAAGGGGTAAACAAGTGTTTTGTGCAAAATTGATGCTTGGGGTTTGATTTTCGGGGTAAACCGCACATGATGAACCAAAAAGTTTGAATTTTTTGAAGCTAGCTCGAAAACCTTAAATTTTGGGTTAACAGGAGGTTTACCACGGGGTCGTGCCCACTGACCACGGGGCCGTGGACACCCCAGACTTTAGACACGAGGTCGTGCCCAGTTACCACATGGTCATTCCCAGACCCCCTGATTTCAATTTTTGCATAATTTTTAACACGCCAATTGTCTTACTAGTTCTTTATTACAGGAATGGCACCACACAAGTTCTTGTGATTCAAAACTTCTGATCTTGATTATCAGAATCGGTTTGAAGTACTACAAGCAAGGCACGAGGAACCACATCGACAAGTGTGTTATGATACACTTGAAACTGTAGGGCAAAGGGAGAGATATGACGCTCTAATTACTGGTCCACTCCGTATCTTTTTAGAGATCCGGATCAGATCAATCCATGAATACAACATTGAGTTCTTAAGCACGCTTACTTTCAACAAGAATGAGCAGGATCTGTTTAACTCTGATGCAGTTCAATTCAGGTGTGGGGGCAGAATGGTATAGCATTTATGTGGCTCAGTTCGGCGTGAATATTGGGCTATACACTGAAGAAGAAACAGTCGAGCCAAACTTCACAGAAGCTGTTCGTGAACTCCTGGATAACCTAAGACAAACTGCCTGGGCCCTGATCGGGGAAGGCCATTATAACCTGAGTTCTACAAAGAGCACAAAAATAAGGGACCCTCTAATCTGATACATTCACCGGGTCCTTAGTGGCTCTTTATGCCAAAGAAAGGATAGTGGTGGGGTGGTGAACTTTCGCGAGCTTACTTGCCTCTATTGCATCGTGAATCACCAACCCATTGATGTCTCCCACATGTTGTTAAGGAACATGGCTACCAATGCCACCGCCGACGCCTGAACACCGATATTCTTTGTATGATAGATCGCCAAGTTATTCAAGAACTATATTAGGCGCACTCCGAGTGGATTTCATAAAGGAGTGGGCGTGACACGGGCCGACCTTTACTTATGCTGAAGCTTGAACATTATCATCGATTGCAACAATGGCCTCATGCGCTTCAAAGATGCACGTGGCTGGGTGTGGAACCCAAACGACCCGGATGAGGTCCTTACAATCGAAGATATCCACGACCGTCCTCGATACTCTAGGTCCTTCCCGCGTTCCTCTTCTCAAGGCGGGGAAGATTTTCCTAACCTCTACAATTTATATAATATCGTGTAGGAAACACTCCAAGTGTCGAAGAACGCATATAACTTGTGACAAAGATCAAGCAGCCGGATTGGGAGCATGGAACACAACATCGGTAACATGCAAAATGATATTATATACATCCGGGAGCACATGGCGTATCAAGACGAGGAGGAGGACGAAGTCGAGGACATGGATTCGGATTAGGCAATGGTGGTGTTAGGCGATGAATCTACCCTTCAGGTTATCTCTCTTTAACCCTTGAACCTTTTCGTATTTTCCGGGCTGCGTCCCGACGGACAATTTGCATCTCTAGACAATTTACTTTCCTGCATTTTCTTTCTTTTTGTGTGTTGATGGTTGAACAAGTTAAATGCTCGTAATTAGGAACTTATTATGTTGTGTTGGATTATTATATTGTGGTAGGATTATTGCACAGGTACCTTGGGAGGCTTGGACACATTAAGCATAGTGGTCCCCAAGCCCAGAAAACAGAAGCCAAGCAACGAACCCCAAGTTCTCAACTGTCACAAACATTTACCACGGGGTCGTGCCCACCAGGCACGCCCCCATGCCCACATGTCTGATGAAAAATTTCTCTCCAGAGAAAGTGACACGGGTCGTGCCCACCCAGCACGCCCCCGTACTCACCATACTGTAAGTTTTCTGTTACATTCTGTTACTGGCACTTTGGTCACGGGGCCGTGTCCACCAGGCACGTCCCCGTGCCCAGTAACCAATAACCATAAAAAATTGTTATTTTTCCACACTTTTTGCACATTTAATCCAAACAAACCCTATTTGGGACACATTGAAGACAATGTGTAATTTAAGTGTGGGGGATGTTAAAACCTTGAATCTTTTGTCCTAAAAACAAGCCTTACACAAAACTCCCCTTGGAAAACCGCTAATCACCCCAAATCTTTTTGTTATTTTTTTTTATTTCTTTACTTTTCTTGGTTTAGTTGGGAAAAATAAGTTCTAAAAATTATGTTTTTACTAATTTACACCTGATAGCGTCATGATAAAAAGAACCCATTAAGAAAATTATAAAAACGAGCGTAACAAATCTTTGTAAAATTTGATTATATATACATTTTTACACTCTACCCTTTTCCCCACAGAAAAGTGAGTTTTGAGCCTTCATCGAGGATACAAATACATATCTATACAAATTGCTCAATTTTTCGTTTCTTGTGTGAAAAGCCCGTTTGGTTCTTACAAATCTAAAACTTGGCAAAACAATACGTTCCAAATCCTTACCGACATAAATCCAAGTAAGTAAATGATAGAGGCATTAGGACTATACCAATTTTTTTTCTAAACCATTGTTTTTCTTTTCATCCCTTACCAAAATTATCCCCTTAGTTAAACCCCTTAGAGCCTAAACCCTTTCATTTCTAAACCCGCAAAAATGTAAACTTTTTCAAAAACAATCACCCACATCCACAAAACTTTTTATTTACACCCTTTATTTTTGTAAAAAGTTCGGTTATAAAATTACGAGTATGACTTAGTTTCAACTTTGGTTAAAAAAACAACAACATTAGCCAAAGTCTTTTTTTGCTAAGCCACAAAGCAATGAAAAAACCAATACTTTGTACTATTTTCACCATTCTACTAAAAAACACCTACCTGAGCCAAAACATACCCTTTTAAAAGACCTCTTGTTATTTACGAGGATTAAACGTCACAAAGGAGGAGGTTTGATTATTTGTCAAGCCTATAGTAAGAGTAAGTTCCACACCGGATCCGAGCGCTTTCACTTAAACATCTTCGGCCGAGTGTTGAGTGACCAGTTGTGAGGTGTGTAAATTTGTATATAACTAAATAGAATTTTATAAAGGCTTGTTATGCCCAAAACAAATAATTTTTCTTAAAATGTGTTTTAAATAAATCATGACGAATAAGATGGTAAATAAAATAAAAACAAAAGAAATTTAGAACTTGGATTCCTGACACTCTAAAGATAAACCAAAAACTTCTCTTCTACCAATTCCGTTTGGGTGTGTAAGCCACATTAAAGAGTTTTGCTTGAGGACAAGCAAAGATAAAAGTGAGGGAGTATTTAATGTGCGTAAAATGCAACATATAAATTACGTCAAACAAGGCATAAGATCAACCCCTTTTTCGGTACTAATGTTGGAAAAAGCATGTTTATTTGTTTACTTTAAATTTATAGGATCAAAAGATCTTAAACGATAAAAAGGAACAAATTAACAGTAGAATCCAACACAAAAACAAAGAGGAAAGATTGATACGACCTGCAGAACCCCCATCCACATCCAAAATAACAATAACAGAAGCTTAGGCACGGGGTCGTGCCACCTGGATTGGGACCGTGCCCAGACAAGATTCCCTGCAGAAAAAGACAACAACAAAAGACAAACTAACACGGGGTCGTGCCAAGTCAATATGGGCCATGGTCAACTCTAGGATTCGCAGAATCTGAGATAGTACAGCAAGTACACTCACCACGGGGCCGTGTTTTGTCACCATGGGGAGTGTTAGTACAAGATCTGACATCTTCACTTAATGAAGGGAGAGAAATAGAAGACCACGGGGCCGTACCAGACCTCTGTTTCCTACTATAAAGAGAGGTGCTTGGTTCAAGTGAAAGGCATCCACTGGCAAACCACTACTCTCACACTTGCCATAAGTCCACCACGAATACAACACCAGTACCCACCACCATCTTTCATCTTTTAGGGTGTGTAGTAGTCTCGGGATCCAAGATCGATCATAAGTGTTCTTGTCAATCAAAGGCCATGCTTAGCTAAACTCTTACATCACTTGGTGAAGACAAATCTTTTATGTATTACTTTTGATTTCCAATCTTTCGCAACTTTTAATTGGGTATGTATTAATGACTTTAATAACTAGTTTTTTATATTGAAAGTGAACTTCATTTAATCATTTCTTCATGTTTTGTTGATTCACTCATTCGTGTCTTTACGGTCTATATAAATCACGTTAACTTCGTTGAAGGGGGTTAGAAGGGTGTTTGGGTAAAGTTCTTGCCTCGTTCAGTGTATAGATCCTGCGAGGACCTGTTTCAAGCTTATTAAGACTTCCCTTGAGGCATATAGCATCAAATCAGGGGAAGTAAGAACGGCTTGTAATCCCTTATAACTTAACTACTATTAAAACTTTATCCAGCCTTGCAGGGTTGTATCCCTGCTGACTCAGACCAATATTGCCGAGGGTAACGGCGCCTTCACAAGAGGGGCCTACCACCTTTCGCGTTAATAACTTATTTAATTATCTTTCAATAACCCGACCTTGCGGGACTGTATCCCTGCTGACTCAGACCAATAGGTTGAGGGTAACGTCACCTTCACAAGAGGGGCCTACCATTATAACTAAGATAATCTCTTAAAAAGCACAAAGTGCAGAAATCATCAAAGGATACATAAAATAGGAGTTGAAACCAAGTGATTCTTTCTTGTCTATTTGTTTTTCCTTCCATTCCCATTTTTATTTTTAATTTATCTTTCAAAACTTTCAAAACTCTTTTTATCAAAATTTGGTTAAATTAGACGTTAACAATAAGCCGGTATAAAAGCTCTTGTGTCCTTGGATGACCTCGCTATCTTACCATCACTATACTACATCTACGATGGGTGCACTTGCCCTAACGTGTGTAGAGTGATAGTATTGTATCGTGTTTTATAAATTTAAAGCTTGATCACAAGTAAAAAGTGCTTAAAATATATCTAAAATTTACACCCACACTCACCCACGTTAGGTTCCGACAATTATTGTGCATCTGCTCATTGATCCTATTATATATTTGTTTAGATGGAGTGCAGGGTTATGATTTGTACATGTAAACTTCGATATCCTTATTGTCTCACTGACATTCCATTTCTTTATTCTTCAGTATTCAGTTAGCCAGGGCAAAAAATGGTGCAACTTATGCAAAAATTTCATAAACAATAGTCCTTCCAGAATTAGAATTAACGAGCTTGGACAACGTCACAAACATAACGTTACCATAGAAGTCTTCCGTGTATGCATACGAGTGAGAGACAGGTCTATTACCTACCGATAGAGGTGTGTGATGGGCAGAAGTTAATGGGGAAACTTTTAGATGAACACCATTGTTAAATGTGTTCTTCTTCTCTGCCATTCTTTTGCAGAGAACATAAGAGATTAAATTTTAAGTGGTAGCGATTCATGTTGCTATAACTCTCAATCTGCGAAAGAGATAGCATCAAACGATTACCATAGGAGAGAATGGTTGAAAATGTGAAATTGATACTTTAATCCTACATGTCTTGCTTGATTATTTAGTGTTTCGTTCTTTTGTAGAAATTGTGAAATTGATTCATCACAGGTTCTTTAGTTGGCTGGAGATGCAGAAAAGAGCCTCACCGGGAAACCATGAAGATCCCAAAATTAATGGATTCTATAATGTATATTTTTTGCTGTAAAGGAGGTTTCTTTGCTTGATTCAGGTGACCAGGGAAAGCAGAGCATTTTTCAACTTGAACAGGTGATTTATTAATTTTTATCAATTCCTATATAGCTTTTATATCAATTAGATTTTGAGTTTCTACATACATGATTTTTATTTTTGTCTTCCTTATAATTTTTTAGGAAATATAGTTCCATCATGAGAACATAGTTCGATATCTTGGAACAGATACGGTATGCAATTCTTCTCTCAATGTCTTTCTGATACAAACACTTAGATTGAGTTAAGATCTCATTTTTTGTGTAGCGTTGTTTTGATCTTTCTGAATACAGTTAAGGTGTTCTGATCCAAATGTAATAAGTTATTGTTTTTTATGTATTCTTTAGCTTGTTTATGAACTTGATTTGAAAGAAATTAAAAAATTGATAATGATGAAGATGAAATCATGTTCACAACGAATGTGATGGATATAACTGCTCCTCGCTTACAGCTACTCATAAGATCAATTATTTATACATTTTTTTAATATATGTGGGTATGTGCTAATAAGATGCAATGATTTTCAGGATGCTGGCAAGCTATATATCTTGCTTGAGCTCATGACTAAAGGATCATTGGCAAGGCTCTACCAAAAGTATGAACTGCGGGATTCCCAAGTGTCAGCTTACACAAGGCAGATATTGAGTGGTTTAAATTACTTGCATGAGCGGAAGGTGGTTCATAGGTATAAACCTTCTTTCATTTTGGTACTATATTGAAGTTGTATACAGTTTTCTTATTTGAGTTCTATTACATGTTTTAGGGATATCAAATGTGCTAATATATTGGTTGATGCAAATGAATTTGTAAAGCTTGCATATTTTGGATTGGCAAAGGTAGGAAGACACAATGTTTTATTATCCCGTTATCATTTTTTTTCATACGATGCATATAAATTGAATTTATCTAAACTTTACAGGCAACCGCATTGAATGACATTAAATCTTGCAAAGGGACTCCATATTTGATAGCTCCAGAGGTTATATTTATTTTCTTAAATTTATTGTCTGATTGCATTGTTTATAGGTTAATGAATTTGATTTAATGTTATTAAATTGTTGGTGACAAACAGGTTGGGAATGCTTTTATTCAGGAGTATTATCATATACTGCATCAGTCACCTGGGCTGGTTCATCGTTTTTATCAGGATATTAGTAAACTTGGTCGGCACGAGGAAGATGGGTCTATGAGCATAACCACTACTATAGATGTACGGTCTCTGTTAAATCTTTTTAGTTCATAATACATGTGACAACGGTATTGTTTTTTATTTTTAAAGTTTGTACTGACATGCAGGCAATAATTGCTAAAATCTTGTCACTTAACTATGGTGATTTCAAGGCTAAGATCAAATCCGTTGATGCTCAAGAATCCCTAAACGGTGGATTCAGTGTTCTACTTGGTGAGAAAGTTGTGCAAACACGGGTGGTTTTTAGAAATGAAGTATTATATGCTTTTGGGATTGTTTATGTATGTACACACATGAAAATGTTAATTGTCATTTTGTTATGAACTTATGAAGTGATAATGTGATTACGCTGTTATGTTCAGGCTGTCATCATTGAAGAAAGGGCTTCAGCTGTACAACATGGTAGGACTATTTGAAGATATGGTTTTCTTGCTCCTCCCAATGGTAAAGCCTCAACATCTACTACTCCAAAGGTCTGCCAAAGCCAAAGTCTACCAAAAGAGAACATCTGCTTGAAGATAAATTCTGCTGATCAAAAGGTCTGCTAAAGTGATCCTCTGCTGATGAAGATAAAGTCTGAAGAAGCAAAGGTCTTCTATGGCTTAACAGATGTTAAAGACCAACATATGATATTCAACAGTTGCTGCTCAACAGAGGTTATCAATGTAACAGTGCTTAGGCTAAGAGCAGATCTTAGGAGTTTGTTAGGCTGTTAGATGTAGTTGTCTTGGTGAAGTCAGTTTAAATGCTTCAGATGTTTGATTTGTGTACTAAAAATAGAACAGTGCTTGTACTATTCTATTTATCACTTTCCTCTTGAAATTTTGTACGAACAAACTAGGAGTGATCATGCTGAGGGGAGTTTGTAATTCTTATGCACACGTAAACATTGTAATTGCAATCTTTATAAAAGCATGATGATGAAAGCATTCTTCTCATTGTTGTGATTTAAAGTTTATTATTCCGCTACATTTCCATTTCTGTTTTATCTTCTTACATTGTTATCATCTTAACTATCACAACAATCAAACTCGTATCCTAACAGTTGATATCAGAGCTTGGTCAATCAAATTCGATCCCAGCAAATCCTGCTGATGTGGCCAATCAAAAGCATTAAAATGTTTTCAGAAAATCAAAAATCCATCGTTAAAAATAGCTTGGATTGAAATTTTTTTCAAAAATCCTTAATGTCTATTCAAAACCACTGTTTTTAATACCTCTGCTTGGCTAAAAATTCATCCACTGCTAAAAGGTATCCTTTGTTCTCATAACCTCTATTTATCCTAACCACTGATGTCTATCCTCTGATAGACTAAAATCAGCCATTGTTCATAACCTTTGATGTCTATCCACTAATAGACTAAAATCAACCACTGTTCATTCCTCTGTTCCCAACCTCTGTTGCTTTCCAACAGAGTTTCCTAACAACTGTCATCCATTATCCCTAACAGAGGTTGCCACTTGGACAAATGTTAGCCATCAGATCTTTGAAACAGATGCCACGTCAGCTTTCACTTTTTCACCCTATAAAAACCCTTGTTCCATCCCCAAACAGAGCTTACACTGCCATCTCGAATTCGTTGTTTAATAAAATGTGGTATGAATGGTTTTCTAAAAACAACCTGTGTTTGCACATACTTTCAACCAGATATCACTATTTAAAATAGTAGTTCTCACTTTTTACGATGAAAGGCAGTGACTACTTTTGATTATTTATTTAGACTAATTATTTCTTTAGTTATAAATCAGAGTTCAAATGAATCAACACACAATATTTGTCAGAATAACTCATGACTGTTTTAATATTAATCAAACGAAAAACTAAACTAAAAATTACAATATCTATTAAAATGTGGTATGTATGAATTTATAAAAACCACCTGTATTTGCACACGGATATCACTACTAGTTACTAATATTTTCTATTTTCTTTTCTCTATTTTCATTTTTTACATATTTGTTACCTTTATTATTTCTTAACAAACAAAATGATTTTTCTCATACTTTCCAATCTAAGGGGAGTGGGGGTGGTCACTAGTGATAGAATTCTATCACTCACAATATCCAATCAACTTCTGCTATGTCATCAGCCACTATTCTATTACTCACAAGCATTTTGTAGTGTCGGTGGTCATCACTAGTGATAGAATTCCATCACTCACAAATTTTTTTAACTTTTTATTTTAAATTAGAAATGAACAATAAAACACTAAAATTATAAATTTCATTAAAATTAAAACATACTAGTTCAATTTAACATACTAGAAATATTTTAGGCTACAATTTAAAAACAAAAAAAAAACTACTCCTCGTCTGACTCCTGAAACTCCAAACCTAAAGAACCTACTAGTTCGATTAAATCGTATCTCAACCGAAAGTGAGTTTCTTCATTACGCAATTCTTGTTGGATATTTTGTGGAACTTGAACTTGTGTACAATCGATGCTACCGAGCATCCCGGGAAAATGCCATCTAGCCTCATGTGCGGCGTAAATACGTGAGATGTCGTGCCTCGTCGGTTTACGTAAAAACTCTTTACCATTCAACTTAATGACCGCGTTGCAAAAAAAAATGCAAACATTCACGGGAAGTTCTGGACGCCATAGCTAGGTATTCATCATATTGATCGGGAGGGTTACCTGTCGCTAGTTGGCGAATGGCGGACGTGCATTTTTGTATCGGCGTGAAACTTGGTTTGCCCCTCGCATCGTAACGTTCTTGAAACCATTCCTCGCTTGCTTCGATGTCTCCAACAATCTTTAAAAATAATTCTTTGGGTAAACGAAACCGATCTCTAAACGTTTCGGCATTGTAGAGCGGATTCTCCACAAAATAATCGTTCATTAACACTTCGTTGGCACGTATACGATAACGGTCTACCATCTTCTTCTTTGGGCGGGACGAACTAGTATCAAGTTCGTTATACACCGACACAATATATTTTAGCGTCTCATTGTCGGAAGACGACTCGGTATCGCTATCGCTAGACATCGGAAACGTCGAATCTGTAGGGAACTCCATTTGAGAAAGATGTAGATTGTGTGAAATGGGTTTATGTTTTGGTGTGTGTAAAATGGTTTAAAATGGAGATATATATAGATAAAAGGTTTAAAGGTTAATTTTTTTTATTTATTTGAGTTTACCGTTGAATAACGGTCAAAAAGGAATAAAAAAACGGTTGAAATCATCAAGTTCAACGCGTTATCATCTCAACGCGTTATCAAGTTCAACGCGTTATCATAGTGGTGGCGGCGGTGTTCGTGATACATCAACGAGTGATGGGGAGTCCATAACGGACCGACCCCACTTCCCTAAGAAGGTGTACGAAATGTTATTTATTTATTTTTCTCCAAATTTCAAACACAATGTTATGACAAAAGGTACGAGTATTTTTCGATTTTGGAAAAAAATATCAATTAAAATCGGTGTCGTCAACTCTTAGGGGATGGGGCCCATCCGGGTAACCCCCTCCCAGGTTCAAACTAGTGTCAGAACAGCACCGCCACCCATGCGGATTAGGCAGTCGCGTTTGGCTTGCCACAAGGGGAAGCCGAACCCATTTGATGTTAATTGAGGCATGAGTTAAGCATTAGGATTTGTGGGGGGGGGGTTTGATTGGTTAAGGGATTTGACTTTATTAAAATAAAAAAATAAAAATAGTTTATGACAAGGGTAAAGCGTCACAAGTGTTTAATGGCTAATTGGTAGTTTTTAAGATTTTTAACTTGACGGATTTGATTGGTCGGGGCAAAGGTACTACCTTTAAATGCCCCTTCCCCCTTATACCTTTCTTACAACGACTCCAATATCGAAGACTTGTTAAAGTTGTTTGTCAAGTTAAATAAAATTCTTGATGTTAATGATCATCGAGCTTGTTTGAAATCATTTGTGTTTTATCTGGTTCTTCAATGAAACTGCAATATGAGAGTGGAAACAACGACTATGGAGAAAGTACCTCCAAAGTCGACTCATCTACTGGTGAGACAAATTTGGTTATGGTGAAATGCTATGAGACAAAACAGTTTAAACATGATATAGTTTTGAATCAATAAAAAAGTTAACCGGTTTAGATCAATGAAATTTTAATTCATTAAACTTTATTTTTTGATTTTGGATTTTTCTTTGGTTAACTCATTGGGATTGATTATTATCTATTATAAAGTGACAAGTGTTCAAATAAGAATCATGTGGAAAGGATAATTTTGTGTACAAGAGAAAAAATAATATGCACATGCAAGTCGCATCCTATTTTCTCTCTCCCTCCCCCCCCCCCCTCATTTTTTAAACGTCCATAACTTTTGTATACGTCATTTGTTTCTAAAAAAATCATACCATAATTACGTCATTTGTTTCTAAAGAAAATCATACCATAAAATCAAGCGTCTGTTTATCTTTAATATGAGTACAATATTGTTATACTTTAAAAAAAAATCAAAAAACCAGTTGCGTATTACATAATAGACATGACCTAAAACACAATGGAAAGTAGTCAAAAAACAAAATTGATGACAACAAATAAAAAACACAATGAACAACAGACTAAAACACAATTGACATAACGTATAACACAATGTGTATCAAACTAAAAATTGCAATGGAAAGTAGACTAAAAACATAATTGATGATAGCAGATAAAAGACACAATTGATGATAGTAGATAAAAGACAAAATGGACAACAGATTAAAACACAATAGACAACAGACTAAAAACACAATGAACAACAGACTAAAACACAATAAACAACAGATTAAAACACAGTGGATAGCATATTAAACACAATATATAGAAAACCCAGATATAAAACCATCTTCATTGTGTCATACATTGTGTAATAGGTTCTGTTAAAAACATAATTGATAGAACCCAAATTAACATTGTGTTATATGTTTTGATAATAACACAATGTATAGAAACCCTAGTAAAAACGTATTGACCAAAAATTCAGTTGAAAGACACAATGAGTAGAACATTTAATACAATGCAAAAAAAAAAAAAAAAAAAACTTAGTAAAAATGAAAATTTTATTATATTTGAGTAAATTGCCAAAATCGTCCCTGAGGTTTGGGCATGTTTGCCATTTTCATCAAAAACAACTTTTTTGTACCATATAGTCCTTCACTTTTGGGATTTTTTTTGTTAATTTCATCTAAACGTCTGACATTTTTTTCCAAAAACATCTCTGAGATTTGGAATTTTTTGTTATTTTCATCCAAATGTTTGATAAAAAAATAGAGTAAACTTTGATTTTGCTCCCTGTGGTTTGGTGGTTTTAACGCTTTTACCCAAATCCTTTAAAAACATACATTTTACTCCTTGATCTATACAACCTATCTCTATTACACTCCCCGTCTCAAACGCCGTTCACTTCAAATGTCAAAACACTAGGTTAGGAAAGGACATATTTGCCCCTCACATGAGGGGCACGTGACAGGGTTTTAACGTTTGAAGTGGACGGCGTTTGAGGCGGGAGTGTAATAGAGATAGGTTGTATAGATCAGGGAGTAAAATGTCCGATTTTAAAGGATTGGGGCAAAAGTGTTAAAACCACCAAATCACAGGAAGCAAAATCAAAGTTTACTCTACAAAAAATAAAACAAATTAGACTTTTGGATGAAAATGGCAAAAAATCACAAAAGTGAAGGACTATATGGTACAAAAATGTTGTTTTGGATGAAAATGACAAACATGCTCAAACCTCGTGGACGATTTTGACAATTTACTCATGATAGTTTTATATGGCAATATTATAGTCATATTAAAGATAAAAAACGATCATTATTAAGGTGATTTAAAAAAAATGTCGTATGAAAAAGTCACGGACGTTTTAAATTGATTGGGGGAAGGGGGATTGGCATGTGTCTTGCATGTGAAGAGAGAAGGTGAATAAATATAGGATTCTCTTTATGCCCTTCCATTATATTATTTTCTCTAAAATTAATTGTAACACTCTTACTATTTTTAAGCGGATTTAGTTTTAAATCACGAATATAATCATATAATTATATTTACAATTACATTGGAAAATACGGATTTATTTAAAAGAATACAGCATAATGTATAAGTTCATCGTTTAGAAATAACGACGAAGCAACGTGCGGAAGCTTCATTTAACTATGTGTTCGGTTCTTGTATCACGCTTGATCCTCATCCGGAGCCCGTAACAATCACCTATGATCAAAACCAACGTAAAAGTTAGTTTTGATAGATTAATATCAAGTTATAACAAGGTAAATGGGACCTGCGGTCTGAACCGTAGGTCACGCTGCAGCCCAAAACAAACAAACAGCCCTTCCAGGCCGTAGCCCAGGGTCTGAACCGTGGGTCACGCTGCAGCCCAAAACAAACAAACAGCCCTTCTAGACCGTAGCCCACGGTCTGAACCGTGGGTCCGGCCACAGCCCAGCTATTCCTATTTTTCAGTTTTGGTTCTTTTTACGAAAACGGGCGTAACTTTCGAACCGTTTATCCGTTTAACCTCACGTTTCTTCATACGTGATCGTAATTTAATTCTCCATCATATGAAGTTAAAATCCTACATCTAAATTCAATAAATTTTAGATTTCAAGCTCTCGGCTTGAAATTCAATTATAGCTCTTTTTGACCCGTTCATGCTTTTATCAAACAAACTTGTTTGTCGCCTTCGATTTTTGGTGGACATATTATTACAATTATTTCCTATTGTACAAGGTTCAAATCACGGGTTTTTTACTTATCACTGACCCGTTTTTTATTATAATCTTATCTTGACCCGTTAAGGGTGTTTATGCACCTTTAGGTATAAATCTATAAATAGGCGTACCTGGCTCGAGTCAACATATAGACCCGTTTCAAAACCTTTCGCTATTAATCACTAGTTAGTAGTGACGCGAACCTTATGATAATTCCTATGAACACAAAACTCAACAAGCGATTATCAAATGTTATTGTCAAATGGTGTTAACAACACCATTTGACCCATTTAGTCTAATTGACCATTCGTCCATATAGGATGGTATTTAATTACCATTTCACCCCTTTTAAACCTATCCCGGTTTTCTCTTTGAACTCTTTTTACTTAAAAACCGTATCTTTTTATTTGTTCGTCATTACATGACTAATTTGCCATTTTACCTCTTTACCATATTTCATGATTTCTACCATTTTCCCTTTTTCCGACTCGCATTAAATCGTGTCGGAACATCATATTCCAATCACTTAATAGAATTCATATACACTACTTGCAATTAAGTAAATTGTAAATAATGTAAGGGGCGTAAGCTTTACTTACCTCGCATCCCAGCTATGCTTTCCTTTTTCCATCTTGATTTGTTTGACCGCTTCTTTCCCAAGCCTCCACCTAGCTCGTTAAGCGTCAACTATTGTCAACATTTACAAGGTGGTTAGACTAGTAATTAACAATCACGACCATTCCACCTTACTTATTCTCTATGTCGAAACTACCATTCGACTTTATCATTAGTTAGATTAACTTATCAAAAGTTAACTACTTTCAATCACCTGGTTTACACAATTAAGTCTAAATCATCATGATGTTTAGAACCTTTATCACTTCATATTACGCATAATTGCCATATTATTCAAATACGCGTTTTCACTCTAAATTTCAACACTTTAGTTCTCATTTAGGCATTTTAACAAACACCTAATGTGCATAATTTTACATATTTACTAACTAGTTCATAACTAGTTATTTTTACCAAGATTTACATCAAAAATCAAGCCTCTATGTCTAGTGTTCATGAACTACAGCTAGAACTTATATTATAACATCAATATTCATCAATTTAACACCCTAATCCAAGTGTTCATCACAATGACATAAAAACCCACTTAGCATATAAATGGGTAATATTCTATTTCACAATTTTTCATCATTAATTCATCAAATCCTTACTAGGGTTTGTTCCTAGACATGGATTTATCCTAATTTCACTCTTACATCAAACATGCAAGCAATAATTTCATTTATCATAAGTTCATCAAGAATCTCAACTTCACTAAACATAAAAATTTAACATACCTTGTGATCCCCTAAGCTTGATGATCACGAATTTGTGTTAATCCATACGATTTGGCTCTAAATTGCCTTTCAATTTGTTGAATCTTGATGAACTAGGGTTACACCCTTTTTCTTCTTGCTCCTGGGCGATTACACGCACACACACACACACTCTTAGTGTGTGTGTTGTGTGTTATTGTTTGTTTTAATGAATATGAGTTTTCCACTTGACAACATTAGCCCCTCATGTTTTTAGCTTGATAAATTGGAGCTACAACTCACCATTTATCACTTAGCCACATACTACTTACTAGGTTAATTAGTCCTAGTTAACTTAATAGGTTCGGGAAGTTATAACTCGTTATATTTTAAGTCCCGTTAGCTCGGGCCTTTTACATACTTTGTTTTCTCAAAGTATTTATTCTCCTATTTAATTAACATCAAGCTTATTTATTTCAACCTCACTATTTACCGGGTTAATTTTTACCACTAACGGTAGTTTTACCCGTCTTTACTATTAACGTGGTTTGATTACCAAACTCGTTTTTGGGGTGTTACATTAATCTCAACCCTCCAATCTAAGATCAACGATCTATATTCCTTCTTATCCTTCTTATTTAATTTACTCTTTGTATTTGATCCTAATCCAACTCATTCGTATAAGTTGGATTTTAATTTTTTAACAACAAAGTTATATATCAAACGAAAAGGTTTAGGATCAAATACAAACGGTCCTAAAAATAAGAAGTCGTACAAAGGGTATCAAAACGGACTCTGATTGACCTCATTCAAACGACATTGGAACCGTCTCATCGAACTCTGCGATGTGAGATTTTAGGTTTTCATTTTTGGATTTATAGGTTGTAGATTTTAGAAGTTTTGCACACAAAGTACAATATGTCAAGGGCATAAGTGTAAGCTCAACGCACGCAACGAACTACAAACTCACTTACCAGGGGAAATCTTCGACATAACGAACTTCAATTTTCATTTTCTATATTTACGTCATTGTGTCTTTTTTCTTCAAAATTGTGTTATACTTTTCGGCATTTGGTTATATTTTGCTCGACATTGTGTAATCTTGTGCGATTCATTGTGTCTTTGTACACTTCTTATTTTTAGAAACATTTGTAAAATAAATTAACCCCAAACGAAAATGCATTTAAGTTTTATAATAAATTGTTTTCACTATAAAATATACCTATAAAAAATGCTTGAAATGCCTTAGATAATTTTGTTCGAATATTAAAGAGTCTACCAATCTAATTGCAAATAAATATAATATTAGTTAAGTGTTTGAGAAAAACAAGAACATATAGGAATCTTGGAACATCGGTCAGTTCAAAGCTACTTAGGTACTCGAGGTTAAAATAATACAAGCACACCTTACAAAGCATATTCTCTCTTTCACCTATACATTCACCATCACTTCGGTTTTATTTACCATAATTTGAATATATTAAACTACGTTAATCTAAACCTTGAATATATTAAACTTACGTTGATCTAAACCGGTGAACTTTATGAAAAAAAAATGTTATAGGTAAATGGTAAAAATGATTTTTTTTTTTTTTTCAAATAAAACCATGGTTCTTTAGGCAGCCAAATAGATAAGATTTTTTCACGTTAATATTTGATAGTATTCCATACATCGAAATGAAAGGGTATGTAAATGGGTAACAACTTGAGTCGCAAGTTGAGTCGTAAGCCCTCTTAAACAAGAAAACTAAGTTTAAAAAAAAAAAAAAAAAACTAAATTCATTGATCTTGAGATCATAATATTACCATGCATGACTTATAGAACCCAACTAACTAGCTCCCCATCCTTAACAACTGGACGATGATATAATATAAATTATGCTTCGTTATGTATTAAAATTTACAAATAAAATGTTAAAAAAAAATTATCAAGCTAAACGTTATAAACATATAATATAAATAAAAAATGTTAAATTCTATTTTTCCTGCATAACACTCTTTTCAAATTAAGTTCCCGACATAAATAGTAAACTCTGGTAGTTTGATATGGCCCGCAGTCGCACCGTGAGAATATATGCTTCAGTTCTACTGTATGTCTATATAATACCTAGAGTTGAGGTATCATATCCACATATTATGCGAAGATATCAATGTCCTCACTAAAATAGAAAGACTCAGGCTATTCAGACACCTTCTTGGTCTATTCATACATTTCTAAACGCTTCGCTTTGAGTAAAGTGGGGCGCTTTATGGTAAAGTCAACAGACAAGGGCTGAGCCTGTCAGTCCTTGTCTGATGACCTCGTACCAAAGCGCCCCGCTTTGGTCAAAGCGGAGCGTTTTGGGCTGACTGTTTATTTTTAGGGGAAAAGTGAGGTTTTTGTGGAAAAAATAGGTTGTTGGTTTGTTGTTTGGTTGTGTTTTTATGTTGAAAAGTTATAGATTTTTGTTTTATTTTTAAACATATATAATTTAAAGTTGTTTTATTTCTACAAAACATATATAAATTAAAGTTGTTTTATTTTTACAAAACATATATAGTTTAATTGTTAGTACTATATATATTTTTTTAAGTTTTACACTTTGCTCTTCACATTATATGAATCAGAAAAGGAAAACACTACCATAGGTGAACCCTACAGAAGAAATTGTAGGCTGATACATAAAAATACATATAACGAGTTATCGTCTTCAGAATCAGACGAAGGTTACAAACACTCAGAAAATCACTAAAATGATATTGAAATTTGTGATCCTTCATTTTATTTTGGAAAACATGAAAGAAGACCACCTCACGAAACGAGGTTTCATAATCATGGAAAACGAAGAAATTTGATCTTGGAAGAGATCGAAGATTTGGGTACAACTTCAAGTCATGTAGTTCACTCTTCAGAAGTTGATCATGACGACACTGTAATAAAATGGAACATAATCCCAGATTGTCTAGAGAAACGCTTTTATCATGTGTCATATGTTAGACGAAATATAGTTCAACTAGAGGAGTTCTGCCATGTGGACATCGCCGTGTTTACATGCAGTGTACAGTGTTCTAATATCACCATACTGCTGCTATCAAGTTTAAGGATGCATTTCACGGTAAACAATGGGCCTGATATTAGGGGAGTTATAACTATGGTAACAACTACCAAGGCGGCAATTATTCAACTATGATAACAACTACCAAGGGGATAATGGATACGGTAACAACTACCAAGGCGACAATTATTCAACAGTCATTACTTCTTAATGAACTCGGGTTTAGGAAATGATGAGTAATGTAAGGAGAAGCGTTGGAAAGATGACCGAATACAGATCTTAACCAGCCGAAATCCACAAATTCCATGGGTTTGTCTCCAATGCAAGGATCTTCGAATACCGGCCCGAAAAACAAAAGGGATTCCGAGCCGTTGGTCGATGACATGATAGATAAAGATCTTCAATGAAAGTCAGTGCAAAAAATGCGGAAATGTTGCATAATTCATTTAGTTTCTATTTGGCACCTTCAATCTCTGTTGCTTCATTAAAATTAACAATAGTTTCTGTTTGGCACCTTCAATACCCTTTACTTCATTAAAATTATGAAGCATTTTCCCCAAACGAACATTCTCGATATCAGAACATCGCTTAAGCAAGAATCTAGAGTCAAGGAGATTTTAGTTGGGTTACAAAGGGGCTGTATCAGTTATTCAGACCTCTATTCGTTGATCTTTCCAAATTGCAACACACGAATATGTGGTTTCAACGAATTGGTGTGATTCGGTAGTTATATAACAAGAAGTTTAAACTTTATATTGAATATAGGCCTGCAAAGCCCATCAACGACTGCGTGTTGTGGGCATTGAGATAACAACAAATAATGAACGAATTGTTGGACTTCTTGTTCCAAATGCAGCTACATGATCCGTACTTAAAGGTCTCTGTCTAAAAGAAGCAAAAGCTGGTTTAAACATCACCGAAGCTGCGAACAACCAGTTCCATATCACTTTACGCCTCCGCCATAATACAAAAAGAATCAAAAGTGTGCTGAGTTGGACAACGGTTTCTCAACGAAAGGAATTGTAAAAAGGAAAAGAGACACAACTCGTGTAGCTGCAAAAACAAAGAAGCAGAAAACCGAAAAGTAAAGCGAGCATTCGTCTTGTGAGTCTAGTTGTACGGATGCAACTTTACGGCACGCTTACCTTAATCACATCTTCCATGGAGTCAAAGATCCGACAATAGGGCCCACGGATCTTATGCCCACCCGAGACCGACCTCTGGATTACACGTTCTCTGAAATCGATTTGGGTCACGTGTTGAATGATAATATTAAAAACTGACCATCTTTCACCAAGAAGGATAACGCAAACAAGTTTTTCACAGTTTGTGCCAATGAAATCCTGAACTCCACTTCATCAATAATCGAGAGAAACTTCTTCGAGCTAACTGCTGATATCTTATCCTTCTTATCCATTTGACAATCAAATCAACTCATAAACAACCAAAATCTACAAAAACTATTAAAAGCATGAACTACTTAATATTTCAGATCATTCATCAACAAAAAAATACTGCGAATAAAGTTCTGAATCGATAAATAACCAACATGAAGAACTCTGTGCTCGCTAAGCTCTTCATCATCGGACTGATCGGTAACGTTAATCTTCTTGTCCTCCGATTTAAGCGGCGTGTTCCAATCAATGTTTATCGACTTTGTTACAGGTGTTGTTGGACGGAATATAGTTTAACTAGTCAGTTTCCGGATCCAAAAACTAGTCATTTTCCCCTGCTTGCGCGTCGACTCATGAAATAAAACCTGTACTGGACCGGACCCAAATCCCGAAACCACTGCCTGAAACCAAAACGACATCACCTGGACCTTGAATGGTGGTTTCTAGAAGAAATCACAGGCTGATACATAAAAATACATATAACGAGTTATCATCTTCAGAATAAGACGAAGGTTACAAACACTCAGAAAATCACCAAAATGATATTGAAATTTATGAGCCTTCAAATTATTTTGGGAAACATAAAAGAAAACCACCTCACAAAACGAGCTTTCATAATCATGGGAAATGAAGAAATTTGATCTTGGAAGAGATCGAAAATTTGAGCCATTGTAATATGAAATGTGACAGTGAATTCTGTTTTACAGTGAACAACACTCCAGTTATGATGTCAACCTCCAAACCTCTATCAGAATCCACTAATTTCTCAATTCCGACTACAAGCCGACCAGCCTTAAAAAAGAGAAGGGGCAGAATGTCCCTGCTGCTCCATCAACCTCAAAGCGAACTCGCACCCAACAATTAGTCAAGTCATCTGCTTCTTCTTTTGTCAAACCACCTGCAATAACATCAAATAGTCAACAACAAATCACGCCCATTCCATCAAACACTACACCTACTGATCTGTCACCGGTTCAAGGTTCTAGTGTGGCCAACTGTTTTTCAATCCTGGTCCTCAAACACCCTCTCCTTTTCCAAGCGTCTCCTCAATTGGGGATAACCAGATTCCGCCTTCAAGTAACAAGAAAACAGTCACACCCCAGCAATTTACATCCACTAACCGTACTGTTATTACATCCGAGATGATTCAAGTGAGTCATATGAAGCAAGTGTCTGTCTATTCAATTGAGAGGAATCATTGCATTACATCCCCCATTGAAAACAAGCTTGAAAAGGTTTAGCACCAGCAGGGATCATGTTAAAGGAAGGCTGGATTTTGATACTTCTGAAACTGTGGCAGAGCCGTTGACTTCTGACAGGAATACATAATCTCCTTCTGAAGAGGATGAGTTTAACTTTGACTTGCCTAATTTAGATTGTCTAGGGGCAGATTTCAATCTGACTGATTTGTTGGGTGATTTTGATCTTGACTTCTGCCAGCCGGATAATGGATCTTCTCCCGAGTTCCTTTCATGGTAAGGCCCTTAACATTTATTTTGTTCTTGGCATTTAAATATTTTCAACAAATTCTAACATCTTGTTTTGATTTTAGCTCACCAGACCCAATTCGGTGACATCTGTGAAGTCTGTAACAAAGTACATCAAAGTGTTTAGTCCTGGTAAATTTGTATGTTGTGGCTGTTTTTATGTTAACACAAAAGATTAGTCACTCTTTTATTAATTGATTACACTTGTTGTGCAGTGAAAACTCGTAATCCTTGATGACCAGATGTGTGTGATGCGGATCAAGTGGACTTGCTAACATGGTGATAGTACAACTTACTGCCGTCTAATGTAGAAAATGTTGTTTTCACACTTGTACTTTTGATTTTGGACTTAAGCGGTTATACCCACTAAAACACAAGGACTCAAAATGCTATAAAATGAATGTTAAGTATGTCAAACCGATGCCCATACAACGTCATGTGATTCCAGTTACTTCGTATTATGACTTGTAATGGCAAAATACGTCACGTTACGATAATTGTAGGTGCGTGTTTGAATTAAAATGATTTTTAGAAAAATTAAAAAACCCCCATTAATAAGCTGTCACAGTTGTCAAATTCGTTGCGTACATTCATTTTGTTTGGATCCACCACAAATTCCATGGGTTTGTGTCCAATGCAAGGATCTTCGAATGCGGTATGTACGCTAAATTTCGTTAAATTTGTAGATTTTTAATCGTTTAATTATATACGTTTTTAATCATTTTTTTCTTTTTTCAAAATAAGTGGTCGGTTTTTTAATCACTCTTTTATTTGTTGAAAAGTTGTAGATTTTTGTTTTAATTTTACAAAACATATATAATTTAAAGTTGATTTATAATAATCGTTTATAAAGATATGTTTCATTATGCCATTGTTTTTATAAATGCTAGTCGATTTTATTTTGTTATATTACACGAACATGTTTAATTAAAACAAGGTACAATAAATTGCCAGAGGTATGAAATGAACTCAAAGAAACATACATCGTGTAAAGGATCTA
>JARYGA010057067.1:0-28160 GCA_030545235.1 Helianthus tuberosus | reverse complement strand
TATCCTTATGAAGTGCTTGAGTAAGGATAGCAAAGGCTTTCTTCTTAAGATCATAGGCTTTCTTATCACTTTCGTCCATTCTGCCAAAGAAAGTGGATTGGAACCTGCTTCTTCGAGAGCTTCATTGTATGGTGTAGTAAAGCATGTCCATAACTCGGTATTTTGACCTAGAATATACGTATGAAAGCGACTTTTCCATGATGGATAATCGTTCATGTGATTTAACTTTGGTGGACGATTGTTGCTTCCAGTTTCACTCTCACTTATGAGAAGGTTTTGAATACTCAGATTTTGATTAGTAACACATGCCCATTGACTAGCGGTAATCGATTGTTTAGGCATTAACCCCTTGATCCATTGTGAAGGATCTTGGCTTGTGCTCGAGCTATCACTCCAATCCCAAGATTTGTACTCATTTTTGATTGTCGTTGATCAACTTGAAATACAACTATGAACCCACTGTGAACCTTCTGTGACAGAACTGTGAAAGACAAACTTCCACAAAAAATATCGACCCACGAAAGATATTCCACGAGAAATGATAACCACGAAAGATATATAACTTATGGAGGTCCACGAAAAGGAATTGATGAAACCCACTAAGACTACAACTCACGAAGAATGATTGTCAAGGCCCAATCGAAGAACTGAAGTCCACAAAAAGACTGAGCCCAAGCCCAAAGAAAGAAATCCCACAAAAACAAATGTGATGTTTCGTTGAAACACCAAATTAAAAATCACGAAGAAATGTGATGCACAGCCCAAAAATCTGACGCACAGCCCAAATACTAACAAATAATGGACGGATGAAAACACCAAATTAACATCCACGAAGAAATGTGATATTTCATTGACTTTTATTCCTACGAAAAATGTGATGAGGACAATAAGCACATGAAAGACAAGCTGTGTGTTGGGCCAGTTGTATTAGTCCACCTTTTGAGGCCCACAAATAACTTAATTTAAGAAAGTCTACGAAATGTGTATATTCTTGGTGAAGTGAAGTCTCACATCCAGGCCCAATTAACAAAAATTTCAAAACCCATGAAATAGTGTGATGATTTAAGGCCCACGAAAAAATAATAAAAAAACAACCAAAAATATTTCGTTAGTGGGACTTTTCGTAGAATAAGAAAAATAATGTTGGGATTTTTAAAATGATGTTAGACTAAGAACCTATAATATTTCGTAACGGTGGGTGAAGGAATGTTTTTCGTTGACCCTTACCTTTTACGTTGACCCTTATATTTGAAATGGTTTTTCGTGAGACAAGACAAAATACAAAGTTCTTCGCCAAAATGGAATTCTGCAAATTTGGTTTTGGTAAAGTGGTTGGTGAAAAGTTTACCTTTGAAGTGAGAATCTGTTTTCTGAGCTTTTGAAAGAAAGTTGGTGTGTATCCTTATTTAGTTTAAAAAAAACATTCAAAAATATAACTTTTCAGACGGTTCTTGAGGATTATCTTTTAAACTAGGAATATTTCGTCACTTTTCCAGCTGAACACCTCACCGGAAAAATTGGTGAAACAAGATTTTGCAAAATTTTTTTTAAGAAAAACCAGATTTTAACATGCCTCCATGTGTTGTAACAAGGTTTTTATAAATTTTTTTCGCAAACAACAAGTTTTTCAAAGGATTTAACCCATTTTTCTTTCAAAAAACACATAAACTTTTAGAAAAAACCTTCAAGAAATTTTTAAAAAACACAAGATAAAGCTTGGTTTTAACAAGGAAGAGAGCCAAAGCTCTGATACCACTTGTAGGTCCACTCGAAGGATCAAGTTTACCTACTTCCTTGTTGTCGAAACACATCCGCAAGGGCGGAATCCAACCGGGTATGCAACCAAGCAAAAAGCAAAAAGCACAAAACACACGAACAAGATTCAACGTTTCAAGCATAAGTGTATTCAACCAGAACAGTTTGTTTACAAAGATAATACAATAAGTTTCTCTCAAACCTAACTGGTGTGCTCTCTTATCTCTAAACTATTCTGCATATGGTTCTATTTATTGTTGAAAAATCTTTCAATCAAACAGTACATTAATATAAACTTTATTAATTACCGAGTCATCAGCCAAACCAGTTTGTTCCAACTTGAGTAAACTGATTAAAGAAAGGTAGAAGGAGACTGTCCCGTTATCGGACGAATTAAAGAACACAAAATTAAAAGCAACCTGGCGATTAAGAAAGGCGATATTCGAACAGCACGGATGATTCCTGTGCTTAAAGGATTTTACGTGCTCGTATTGCTGTGAGCTGCAGCGTAAACTCCCAGGATTTAATGCAGAACTGATCTGGTATTCCAACAGCAATGGAAACCAGAAAAAACGCAGAAGCTGGAGAAGAAACTGAGATGGCTGGGAAATTGTGTGTTTGAATGGGTAGCCGGAGGCTTTCATTTATAGGCTGTGATCACACCAAATAATGACAAAAACGAGGAGTGGGATAACTATCCAGAACCAAATTCGGTTGCTGGAGATATCCCATACGAATTCGAATTACTAGAGATAATGAGATAACCCTAACTGTTTCGAATTCACCTCTATCTCCTTATCTCATTCGATCCACAGATCTGACACACCTGAACCGGACCCTAGCTAAAGCTCCTCAGCTCCTCGCGATGATGCGTACATGCGAAGTGCAAAGTGCGCCTCAAACGCGCCCATTCGCGCCTCAAACGCGACCATTCGCGAGCTCGTGGCTCGGCTCGGCGCGCGTGTGGGCTTTATCCACTTCTCAACCCATCTAACACTTTGGTGGCCCATAAGGAGTAATCCCTTATAAACCATTCAAACTTCACCCCCCCACCAATGTGGGATGGAGGAAACATACCAACTTGTATGTTTACCTTCAATATTTCTAACAATCCCTATCACACCCCCAAAATACCACATGCGGAAACACCGCGGGACGTGTGACGTACCAGGATCCAAGCCACCAATCACATTGAACTATAGTATATATTTAAATAAAACATTCCATTCATTTCATAATATAAATCCAAGTCATAAGTTAAAACCAAAGTAAACATTCAGCGGAAGCATAATGTAAATTGATACTCAATTGTTTCAAAATAAGTGTTCAAAACCAACGAAACAAGTATCCAAGAGTCTCGACCCATGACCACTCCAGCACTCCCAGATAGCAAGTCCATAATCAAGAATCTAACGACCTCCAAGCATGCAGCCAAGTGTGTCAGACGACGCTGGTGAGTTCAAAGTTTGTTAACACGTTTTAGTTACCAGATATAAGTATAATTCAATGATTTGATGTTGTTATTAACTCGATTACCGCAGATAGCTCTAGATTTATTTGCCCAAACCCCAATGCTCTATCACACATTGGTCAAGTGGTTAAGGTGATTAGTTCACGACCGTCCTCCCCGGTACGTTGTGAGGATGCCAAACCTAACAGCGCTATCAAATAATAACCCCGTTGCCTCCCCGGCAACCAATCGGTATATGTAAGGGGACTTAATGATAGAAATGAGTGTAATAACCAACATCCCAATAACCCGACGTTCCTCCCCGGAACGATTACCAGATGTCCCTCCCCGGGACGAATGCTTGGGAAAAGAGCAGTGAACTCACCTTGGTTTGCTCGGTATGATTAGTTACTTCTTCACAGTTAATCAATCAAGCCTATGGTATTCATGTATACGTAATCAGTTTATGTTCGCATTGTACACGTATCAGTTTATAGTCACAGTATGCATTTAGAACAACAATCACAAAATAACACATAACAGTTATTCAAGCCCATGCAAAACCATACTTCACATATATGATTCATAACACACTTAACAGTTAATTGTGCCATCCATAAAAGCTAATTCAATGTTCCTCAGTTCTTCACTAACATCATTAACAGACAGTGACATAGTTATCCATTATGTTACGTGTTCTAAACTACAGTCTGTTGTGAACTACTCACTGGGCGGCGAAACTTCAAACGACGAAATACCAAAGTATTTCGTCAATATATGGGTGCCGAAACATCCAGTGTTTCATCGACATAATGGGTGGCGAAACATCCAGTGTTTCGTCTAGATGGGTATTTCGTCGAAGGCCCTCCTTCTTCCTGCCCTACTGGTCGTTAAGATTAACCACAACTTTCATCCTTTACAGTTCTGATTCATTCACAACTATACATACTAACAACGAAATGTTCATATAACATCAGAATCATCAAACTGTGCAGTGAATATAACGGAAGACAAAACATCAGATTCATACCATGCGAAAATCTAATCTATCGGGTTAACAATAAAACCTCAAACCCTAAATACGGTCAATCCTTGCTACCACCCAACAACTACTCACACAGACAGATTCATAAGAATTTCTATCATACAAAAACTTAACTTGTCGGTTACGGGTCACATACATTCGTATCCTATGGTTTGTCTTTCATAACCATAACTCATGAATTTCAAATCAAACAATCAGTCACAATCAAATCAATCAATAACGAGACCCATTATGATAACGAATATTCACACAAACAGCACAATGGTAGATCGAGTCGGGTTAACACAACTAACCGAATGTGAGATAGAACAAGCAAGAACTTCGAGAGGATGATGATCGCCGCCGGGTGCAAGGGAGAGGAGAAGACTGTCTAGGGTTTTGCGAATAGTGGTTTTACGTAATGTTATGAGGTAATTATAGTTTATTCGCACATGGGCCTCACCTGGGCCACAAGCCCACGCGACGAATAAGGGTGTCGACAAAGAACCACCTTTCGTCGTGGTGTTGCTGACGAAACACCAATGTTTCGTCAAGTATGGGTGATGTCGATAGTCATATGTTTCGCCGAGTAAGGGTTGTGACGAAAGCCCCATGTTTCACCAGTTATGAGGATGTATGCTAAGTTTATAAACTCAAACAGTACATAAGTTTACTATTTGACCAAACTATAATACAATACACCAAACATATCAAACATGAACAAGTTACAATGAAAACGAATTATAAAACACTTTGCGAAACGAGTAACGTGTCAAGTAAAGACTTTGAAAACTCGGATTGTCACATCATCCCCAACTTGAAAGAAATTTCGTCCTGAAATTTGATAAGTAAACAAAAGCGGCGAAGTGTCGGATCAGGACGACTGTGGATTCTCCTCGGGTACCACATCATCCCCAACTTGAAGGGGAATTTTGTCCCGAAATTCATTAGTTGCATCAGATTTAGATTTGTCAGCTGGGAATAAGTGAGGGTACTTGAGCTTCATCTGATCCTCGCGTTCCCATGTGAACTCCAGTCCACGTCTTGAGTTCCAGCGAACTCTCACAATCGGGATTCGACTATGCTTACAGACCTTGACTTCCCGATCCATAATCTCTATTGGTTCCTCGACAAACTGCAACTTGTCGTCAATCTTAAACTCTTGAAATGGTACCACAAGTGTTTCATCGGACAAACACTTCTATAGTTGAGAGATGTGGAAGACATCATGAACGTTACCCGATTCGTTCCAGAATTTTGAATGGCCCTACATAACGAGGATTAAGCTTGCCGCGTTTTCCAAAACGCACCACACCCTTCCAGGGTGAGACCTTCAAGATAACACGATCACCAACTGAGAACTCCAAAGGTTTTCTACGCTTATCGGCATAGCTTTTCTGACGATCACGCGCTGCCGCCATACGATTCCTGATCTGAAAAATTTTCTCGGAGGTTTTAAGTACAAGTTCCAGGCCAGTAATCTGACTGTCACCCACCTCAGCCCAACAGAGGGGTGAACGACATTTCCGTCCATACAATGCTTCGAATGGAGCTGCCTGAATACTGGTATGGTAGCTATTGTTATAAGAAAACTCTATCAAAGGCAAGCGTTTCTCCCAACCCTTGCCAAAATCAATCACGCACGCCCGCATCATGTCTTCTAGTGTCTGGATGGTTCGTTCACTTTGACCATCCGTCTGTGGGTGATAAGCAGTACTCATGTTGAGGCGTGAGCCAAATGATTTATGCATCGACTGCTAAAAATCTGAAATGAAACGCGGGTCACGATCCGAGATAATAGAAGTCGGCACCCCGTGACTAGAAACCACCTCCTTGAGGTAAACAACAGCTAGCTGTGAGAACCTATCCGTTTCCTTGATTGCAAGAAAATGCGCTGACTTCGTGAGACGATCAACGATCACCCAAATGGTATCGTTCCCGTTTTGAGTTGTTGGCAAACCTGTGATGAAATCCATTACGATTTGTTCCCATTTCCACATGGGTATCTCTGGTTGTTGCAGCAATCCAGATGCTTTCTGATATTCCACCTTGACTTTTGAGCACGTCAAGCATTTACTTACATACGTCGCGATGTGAGCTTTCATCTTCGGCCACCAATACATGACTTTGAGATCCTAATACATCTTATCCGAACCTGGATGAACAGAGTATCGAGACTTGTGTGCTTCGTCCATCACAAGCTCTCTAAGGTTACCAAACAAGGGGATCCATATCCGTTCCATGAAGTAGACAATACCATCAGTCCTCTCTACAAGTCGTTTTTCCATGCCCCTCAAGTACTCTGCTTCAATGTTTTCCTCTTTCAATGCTTCAGTTTGTGCAGAACGGATCTGGTCAGGTAGGTTAGAATAGATAGTGAGCTGCAAGGCGCGAACACGTTTGGGTTTCGATTCCTTCCGACTGAGTGCATCAGCCAAAACGTTAGCCTTACCCGGGTGATACTTGATGGAACAATCGTAGTCATTTAAGAGTTCTACCCAGCGACGCTATCGCATATTCAATTCTTTCTGGTAAAAAATATGCTGAAGGCTCCTGTGGTCGGTATAAATAATACATTTAGTACCGTACAGGTAATGCCTCCAGATTTTGAGCGCAAACACCACGGCTCCTAACTCCAAGTCGTGAGTCGTGTAATTCTTCTCGTGAACCTTCAACTGTCGCGAGGCGTAAGCTATCACCTTCTCGCGTTGCATCAGCACGCAACTGAGACCCTGAATCGAAGCATCACAATATACCATAAAATCTTCTGTACCTTCAGGTAAAGACAAGATCGGTGCACTGTAGAGTTTCTGTTTTAACAACTGGAAAGCATCTTCTTACTTTTTTCCCACGAGTATACAACGCCTTTCTGTGTCAATGAGGTAAGAGGTTGGGCGATCTTCGAAAAGTCCTTAATAAACCTGCGATAGTACCCAGCGAGTCCAAGAAATTGTCGTACCTCTGAAGGAGTCTTTGGTGCCGCCCAATTTCTCATAGCATCAATCTTAGCAGGATCCACGTGTATCCCTGATTTGTTCACAATGTGGCCAAGGAAGTGTACCTCTCGAATCCAGAAGTCACACTTAGAGAATTTCGCGTAAAGCTGATCCTTCCTCAGAAGCTCCAAAATAAAACGCAAGTGCCGCTCGTGATATTCCTTGTTCTTTAAGTAGATCAGAATGTCATCGATAAACACGATACCAAAGTCGTCGAGCTACGGTTTGCATACATGGTTCATGAGATCATGAAGACCGCTGGCGCGCTCGTCAACCTGAACGGCATAACTAAAAACTCATAATGACCATACCGCATTCGAAAAGCCGTTTTAGGAACATCCTCCTCTCGGACTCTCATCTGATGATAGTCCGATCTTAAGTCAATCTTCGAGTAAAAACTGGACCCTTGCAACTGGTCAAATAAGTCATCGATACGTGGTAAAGGATAACGATTCTTAACTGTCACCTTGTTGAGTTCCCGATAATCAATACACATGCGAAAGGACCCGTCTTTCTTCTTCACAAACAGAACTGGGGCTCCCCAAGGTGAAGAACTGGGTCGGATAAAACCCCTATCCAACAGTTCTTGAAGTTGATTAGATAACTCTTGCAACTCTCCAGGTGCATGACGATAAGGAGCACGAGCAATTGGAGCTGCTCCTAGTGCAAGATCGATCTGAAATTCCACTTGACGGTGAGGAGCTAAACCAGGTAGTTCCTCAGGAAATGCATCAGAAAATTCACGAACAACTGACAGGTCTTCAATCTTTCTTTCCTCAGACAGAGTATTAGTAACAAGTGCTAGAATAGTAGGATACCCCTTTCGTGGACACTTCTGCGCTTGCATAGCTGAGATGACACCAACCATCGCCCCACTACGATGCCCTTGAACCGATAATGTCTCTCCACTAGGGAGATGAATACGTACAATCTTCTCCTTACATAAAATCTCAGCTTGATGTTTAGACAACCAATCCATACCAACCACTACATCAAAACTACCGAGGGTAACATGAAGGAGGTCAATATCAAACACTTGACCCACAAGGTCTAGTTTACACCCAAAAAGGACATGCGAAGCTTCAATCGTTTTGCCATCAGCTAATTCTACTACATGCTTAGCTTCTAAAGGTGTTGGGGTTAACCCTAATCGCTGACTGAACTCTTGGGACACATAACTTCAATCGGCACCGGAATCAAATAACACAGAAGCAAAAAGATTGTTCACATAAAACGTACCAGTCATGACATTGCCGTCGTTCCTAGCATCACCAGCACCGATCGTAAATATCCTTCTACGAGCACCATTGCCCCCATTGTTTCCATTGTTGTTGTTCCCAGCATTGTTGTTGTTGTTCTGGCGGTTGTTGTTGTCGTTGACATTCTGATTCAACTGAGGGCAATCCTGCTTGATGTGACCCTCACCCCCACATTGGAAACACCCCTTCCTATAGCCTTGGTTCTGATGGGGATGCTGCCTTTGCTGTTGCCGATGCTGCTGATTCTGCTGCTGCTGCTTTGGGTGCGGGGCTCTACAGTCTTTGGCCTCACGGCCCACCTTTTCGCACCTACGACAACCCCGGACACATGGTCCATAATGATGATAACCACACTTGTTGCACTTTGGCTTCTTACCAATGTAGGAGCCTTGATTCTGATTGCTACCCTGGCCTTGGTTAACTGAGGACGACTTACTGAAACTACGGTTATTGCTGTTGTCAAGCCTCTTTTGCGATTGGCTTGCACTGGTTGCCTTGTCAGCATCGTTCCATTTGCGCTTGTTATTACTAGCAGGTGTGGTAGCTGTAGCAGCAGGGGTAGTAGCAGAAACACGAGGCGGTAGCGATCCACGCTCGACCTCTTGGTCGGTAATCTTGTGTGCTAAACGGATGATCTAAGGTAGATTTTTAAGGTTTGCAGCAGTGACATAACTCTTTACGGCTGGTGCTAGGCCCTTGATATACAACTCAATTCGTCGAGGTGGGGGTCGTGACAAGTTAGGGCACATGATTGCTAGCTCATGAGATCGCTTCGTGTATGCCTCAATCTCAGCCCCTCCATCTTCAAATCGTAGTACTCGTTCTCGAGCTTCTGAATCTCATCATGAGGACAGTATTCCTCCCGCATCAACTCCTTGAAGTCATCACAAGTAGTGGCGTTAGCCATCTCGATACCCAACATCTGCACCTGGGCATTCCACCAAGTTAAGGCACCATCCTCCAAAGTGCCTGTAGCATACTTCACACGGTCCCCCTCGGGACAGTTACGCATAGCGAAGACTGACTCAGCCTTCTCAAACCAACATAGTAACCCCACAGCCCCTTCAGTCCCACTGAACGTCTGTGGCTTACAATCCATGAATGTCTTGAATGTGCAAGCAGGCGGATGGTTTTGATTCTGATGCGCTTGCTGACCTAATGGACGAAAGAAAATACAACACAGGGGTAAGAGTTGTGTATGCGACACAAGCTTAAAGAGTATTTGGCACATTTCGTACCAGCTTGGTAGGCTGCCAAAGCCTCAGCCACACGGGTGTTAATAAGGTTTGTCAACTCAGCCTGAGTCATCGCGATGTGACCGCGTCCATGACCTCGTTCACTCATGATTCTATACAAGCAAAGAGGACAGGTTAAGAGTCGAGATAAGGTAGGAGTCAAAGCTCACGAAGACTTCTACAAACTATTAAGTTTACATCAATCAACAGAGCGGAACCTCTTTCACACTCGTTAAGGCTCATTGGGACTCACATGCACCCCACATTGTTATTATGTGTGCACCCATAATAGCAATGTGATTTTCATGTTTATCTCAGCTCCTCCCAACTTATGCTAAAAGGTTCCTCAAATTCAGGTAGCAAAACAGAATACACCACAAAACACGAGTCACGAAGATCTAACGGTATCTCACACTGTGACTCTACCAATCGCATAACCTAGGCAAGTACGCATGAGTTCAGTTTGTAGTGTTAAGTGTGCAATCACAAGCAACATCATACGATAGTGTATTCTAGATATGTTATGCAATAAGTAAACGAAAGACGAACCTTGCAATCTGGAGCTGAGTGTCATGGTCGATTTCGAAGCTGTTCGGTTATAGTCTGGTTTTATGAAAACGTTTTAAAACCTAGTTCACTATAACCAGTGCCTCTGATACCAAACTATCACACCCCCAAAATACCACATGCGGAAACACCGCGGGACGTGTTACGTACCAGGATCCAAACCACCAATTACATTGAACTATAGTATATATTTAAATAAAACATTCCATTCATTACATAATATAAATCCAAGTCATAAGTTAAAACCAAAGTAAACATTCAGCGGAAGCATAATGTAAATTGATACTCAATTGTTTCAAAATAAGTGTTCAAAACCAACGAAACAAGTATCCAAGAGTCTCGACCCATGACCACTCCAGTACTCCCAGATAGCAAGTCCATAATCAAGAATCTAACGACCTGCAAGCATGCAGACAAGTGTGTCAGACGACGCTGGTGAGTTCAAAGTTTGTTAACACGTTTTAGTTACCAGATATAAGTATAATTCAATGATTTGATGTTGTTATTAACTCGATTACCGCAGATGGCTCTATATTTATTTGCCCAAACCCCAATGCTCTATCACACATTGGTCAAGTGGTTAAGGTGATTAGTTCACGACCGTCCTCCCCGGTACGGTGTGAGGCTGCCAAACCTAATAGCGCTATCAACTAATAACCCCGTTGCTTCCCCGGCAACCAATCGGTATATGTAAGGGGACTTAATGATAGAAATGAGTGTAATAACCAACATCCCAATAACCCGACGTTCCTCCCTGGAATGATTACCAGATGTCCCTCGGGACGCATGCTTGGGAAAAGAGCAGTGAACTCACCTTGGTTTGCTCGGTATGATTAGTTACTTGTTCACAGTTAATCAATCAAGACTATGGTATTCATGTATACTTAATCAGTTTATGTTCACATTGTACACGTATGAGTTTATAGTCACAATATGCATTTAGAACAACAATCACTAAATAACACATAACAGTTATTCAAGCCCATGCAAAACCATACTTCACATATATGATTCATAACACACTTAACAGTTAATTGTGCCATCCATAAAAGCTAATTCAATGTTCCTCAGTTCTTCACTAACATCATTAACAGACAATGACATAGTTATCCATTATGTTACGTGTTCTAAACTACAGTCTGTTGTGAACTACTAACAGGGCGGCAAAACTTCAAAGGACGAAGTACTAAAGTATTTCGTCAATATATGGGTGGCAAAACATCCAGTGTTTCGTCGACTTAATGTGTGGCGAAACATCCAGTGTTCCGTCCACATAATGGGTGGTGAAACATCCAGTGTTTTGTCTAGATGGGTATTTCGTTGAAGGCCCTCCTTCTTCCTGCCCTACTGATCATTAAGATTAACCACAACATTCATCCTTTACAGTTCTGATTCATTCACAACTATACATACTAACAACGAAATGTTCATATAACATCAGAATCATCAAGCTGTGATGTGAATATAACGGAAGACAAAACATCAGATTCATACCATGCGAAAATCTAATCTATCGGGTTAACAATAAAATTTCAAACCCTAAATACGGTCAATCCTTGCTACCACCCAACAACTACTCGCACAGACAGATTCATAAGAATTTCTATCATACGAAAACTTAACTTGTCGGTTATGGGTCACATACATTCGTATCCTATGGTTTGTCTTTTATAACCATAACTCATGAGTTTCAAATCAAACAATCAGTCACAATCAAGTCAATCAATAATGAGACCAATTATGATAACGAATATTCACACAAACAGCACAATGGTAGATCGAGTCGGGTTAACACAACTAACTAAATGTGAGATAGAACAAGCAAGAACTTCGAGAGGATGATGATTGCCGCCGGGTGCAAGGGAGAGGAGAAGAGTGTCTAGGGTTTCGCGAATAGTGGTTTTATGAAATGTTATGAGGTAATTATAGTTTATTCACACATGGGCCTCACCTGGGCCACTAGCCCACGCGAAGAATAAGGGTCTCGACGAAGAACCACCTTTCGTCGTGGTGTTGGTGACGAAACACCAATGTTTCGTCAAGTATGGGTGATGTCAAAAGTCATATGTTTCGCCGAGTAAGGTTTGTGACGAAAGCCCCATGTTTTGCCAATTATGAGGATGTACGCTAAGTTTATAAACTCAAACAGTTCATAAGTTTATTATTTTACCAAACTATAATACAATACACCAAACATATCAAACATGAACAAGTTACAATGCAAACGAATTATAAAAAACTTTGCGAAACGAGTAACGTGTCGAGTAAAGACTTTGAAAACTCGGATTGTCACATTCCCCCACCAAGTTGGAATGTTTCCTTTCACTTATACTGATGATATCACTAGGTGTCACGAAGATTAAACCCAGTTTTTGTTGATAAACAAGAAGAGACAGATTTGATGGTGTCCTATGGAATTAAACCATTAACCTGATAGCCCCCTTCGGTTTACCCCCACACATCACCAGTTGACTTTGCGTTCTCACTGAGCGCGAATATGGCCGTGCGCTATAAATCCTTTTCATGACCCTTTAGAAGATAAACATCTAATCTTCCCTTGAGGCGACACCACCCCTAGATCATATAGGCGAAGTTTTACATCATCCACGTTGCTTGGATGCCTCCAAAACTTTGTTAAGAGCATTAGCTCACCCTTATTCTCGGCAACGACGTATTATCATACCTCACATGGATCTATCAAAATTTGATAGTACCTTCTATCGTTAAGTGACTTCGTTTATACCCATTAAACTTGAGAAATAGGAGCACTAAGTTCAAGTTGGGTTTCCATCACTAACGATTCTATTGTGGTTTTACACCCATGTCTCTCGCGGTATTCACAACCAAATCTCTCGCCAGAGGTTTAGTAAACGGATCTGCCAAGTTCCTACTCATCTTGACATAGACAACCTTGATGGTGCCACTTTCAAGCAGTTGTCTCACATAATTGTGCCGAAGACCTATGAGCCTTGACCTCCCATTATACACTGCGTTGTATACTTTAGATAGTGTGGCCTCACTATCACAATACATGGGAATGGACGACACTGGAACATCCCACAGACGGATGTCAGTAAGTATATCTCTAATCCACTCCGCTTCCTTACCAGCCGCAGCTAGTGCTATGAACTCAGCTTCCATAGTTGAGTGGGCAATACACGTCTGTTTCTTGCTCGCCTAAGAAATTGCTCCTCCTGCTAGAGTGTAAATCCACCCACTTGTAGATTTTGAATCACCGGTGTGATCAATCCAGCTTGCATCAGAATAACCTTCTAGTATTCTGGAAGAAGACGTGTATGTCAGTTCTAAGTTACTGGTCCTTTTCAGGTATCCAAGTACTCTACCCACCGCCTTCCAGTGTTCTGTCCCTGGATTGACAGTATACTGACTCAGATTGCTTACAGCAAAAGCAACGTCAGGACGAGTGCAATGCGTTGCATACATCATACTTCCAATAGCACTCGCATACTCCAGTTGAGCCACTGCTCTTCCAGAGTTCACTTTAAGTTTCAAACTTGGATCAAATGGGGTATTAAACTCTTTAATATTTAAGTGTTGAAACTTAGTCAGAATTTTCTCTATGTAATGAGATTGACGTAGAGAAATCTGACTTCCAGTTCTTTTCACCTTGATCCCAAGAATGGTATCAACTTCTCCTAGATCTTTCATCTTAAAGTTCGAGGACAAATATTTCTTAGTTTCAGAGATACCTTCAAGGTGAGTGCCAATGATCAACATATCATCAACATAGAGACAAATCACGACTGTATAACCGGGTTCGCATTTAGTATAAATACATCTGTCAGCACTATTGTGTCGAAACCCAAAAGCATTCACAGTGGTATCAAATCTTTCATGCCACTGTTTAGGAGCTTGCTTCAAACTATACACATGATTTAATAAGTCTACCCACTTTGTTCTCTTGTCCGGGCATCACAAATCCTTCTGGTTTCTCCAAATAAGTCTCCTCATTTAGATACCCATTTTGAAATGCAGTCTTTACATCCATTTGATGGATGTACAGCCCTTTCAAAGCAGACACCGCTATTAGAGTTCTAATAGAAATAATTCTAGCCACAGGTGCATAGGTATCAAAATAGTCGATCCCTTATCTCTGCCTATACGCTTTTGCAACTAATCTCGCTTTATAGGCAGAGATGGATCCATCTGGATGATACTTCCTTTTGAAAATCGATTTGGATCCAATAGGTTTCTTTCCCTTGGGTAGATCAGCTAACTCCCAAGTTCCATTTCCCATAATGGAATCCATTTCATCATTGACTGCCTCCTTCCACAAAGGAGCATCTCTAGATGACATTGCTTCGCTGAAAGTTTTAGGATCATCATCCAAATTTACAACGAAAATGACCTCTCTCGTCACTTTCTTTTGAGTTCCTTCAACCAGGTAAGAAAAGAAATCATCTCCATAACTTTTCTCTTTTCTAACTCTAGTACTTTTTTCTTGGTTCTTCAACTATCGGTGAAGGTTGGACTCTTTTTTCAAAAGTACTAGAAGCTGTGGTGTAATTTAAGTTTTCATCATCTCTAGAAAACTTGTTCTCAAAGAATTCCACATCTCTGGATTCTACAACTATACCTGATTTGTCATCCAACAATCGGTAAGACTTACTATGCGAAGCATATCCAATGAATACACTCTTGAAAGCTCGATCACCCAGTTTGAGTGTCTTTGGATCAGGTACGCGATAGTAGGAAAGACAACCCCAAACCCTCAAATGCTCTAGGTTTGGTTTTCTTCCGTTCCACAACTCATATGGGCTCGTAGGTATCACACGACTAGTAATCCTATTGTGAACATAACATGCCGTCAACAAAGCTTCCCCCCACATATTACGAGGTAGACCCGATTGATTTAACATACAGTTAACCATCTCTACCAAGGTTCGGTTCTTTATCTCAGCCAAACCATTTTGTTGGCGAGTATACGGTGCAGTTCTCTCATGTATGATGCCTTCCTCTTCGCAGAATGCATCAAACTTTCGGTTAAAGTATTCTCCGCCTCTGTCCGAGCGAAGAATTTTAATGCGTTTCTCTCGTTTTTTTTCAACCTCAGCCTTATATATTTTAAATGCTTCAAAAGCTTCGTATTTTGAATGCAACAAATAAACATATAAGTATCGGCTTGAGTCATCACAGAAAGTGATAAAATATCTCTTACCCCCATGAGTAAGAACTCCATTCAGTTCACAAATATCTGAATGAATTAGTTCTAGTAGTGATGTATTGCGTTTATGGACACTTGGAAAAGGTTTCTTTGTGCATTTTGATTTCACACAAGTTTCGCATTTTTCAAAGTCTTTATCTTTTAATTTTAATAAACCTTTAGGTTGCATTTTTTCAATGTTTTTAATATTTGTATGAGCTAAACGTTTTTGCCATAAAGAAATTGAACAAACAATATAATCAGAAGACATAATTTCATTCAATTCAAAACCAATTGCATTACATTCACCAAAACTAGTACTATCACTACCACTATCACTATCACTTTCATTCCCAAACCCATCAATCACAGAAACGCCCCCTTCATCCGAGTCTACTTCTTCATCAATCCCATCTTCAGCTAAGTCAAGACGATACATTCCACCTGTGTTCTTTGCTTGACCCACATAGATGTCATTTAGAGAAAACTTCACAAGGAGATTCTTAAGAACCAGCTTGTAACCATTCCGATCGAACTTATCAGCAGAAACAAGACCCTTGGTGATACCAGGAACATGCAACACGTCCTGAAGGGTAACCACTTGACCATCTTTAAAGTTTAGTCGCGCTGTGCCTTTACCACGAACTTCTACACGATGTCCATCAGCACATACCACCACTGTTCCTTGAGGAACAGGACCATAAGTAAGAAATGAGCCACGATTCCCACAAACACGAATAGTGGCTCCATAATCCAAAAACCATCCTCTACATGCCACAGTACGTGTATATTGAGAAAGCATGTTAACCTCTCCAAGACCCACATTGGCCACTAGATTGGTGACTTTCTCAACATCAATAGCACTTGTAGAACCAACCGTAGATCCAGATTTCCTTTGAGAGCACTCTCGTGCATAATGCCCGATTTCTCCACAAACAAGACATTTACCAGACCTCTTTGGTTGATGGTTGTTAGTGTGTTATGACTTCTTGAATTCCTTTTTCTTTGGTGATGTAAACTTCTTATTCTTTGATGCCCCTGTTCCCTTTTGACCAGATCCTCCAGCAACATGATTCACACTCGATTCAACTTTACTTCTTTTGTCCCTGTTGCGCGTTTCCTCCTCAATTCGGAGGTGCTTCAACAGTTCGTCCAAAGAGTAGTCCTCAGACTTGTGCATCATTCTCTTTGAGAAATCTTTCCAATTTGGAGGAGGTTTTGCAATAATGACCCCTACTTGAAATATTTCTAGCAGCGGAATAGAAAGTGCGGTCAATTTCTTAACAAGACTTGGAGTTCGTGCACTAGCTGGATTGACTTGTCATCGACCATTTGAAAGTCTAAGTACTTGGAAATAAGGTATTTGTTAGTACCTTCTTCATGAGCCTTGTACTTATCTTCCAAAGCTTTCCACAATTCTCTAGCACTTTTTACCGCCGCGTACAAGTCATAGAGACGATCCGAAAGAGAATTTTTGATGTGGCAAAGGTAAAGATCTTCAGCTTCCTTACGGACAAGTCTTTGCTTTGCCAAATCTTGATTCGGGACCTCTCCTGCCTCAAGAGGAGGGTCTTCAGGGATTTCAGGCAAGTCTGGATTAAGGATATATTAGAGTTTCAGCACAACTAGCATGAACTTAACCTTGTCCGTCCAACGGGTATAGTTCAGACCATCGAATCTGTCAAACTTGACAAACTCTTGATTCATGAATCTCAGATTGGCTGTTGGTAGTTCAGAGTCCATTAGTACTGTTGACTAAACATAAGTAAAATCCTTTAAGAATGTTGAAAAATATTTCAATCAAATAGTAAATTAATATAAACTTTATTAATTCCCGAGTTATTAGCCAAACCAGTTTGTTCCAACTTGAGCAAACTGATTAAAGAAAGGTAGAAGGAGACTGTCCCGTTATCGGAAGAATTAAAACACACAAAATTAAAACCAACCTGGCGATTAAGAAAGGAGATCTTCGAACTGCACGGATGATTCCTTTCCTTAAAGGATTTTACGCGCTCGTATTGCTGTGAGCTGCAGCGTAAACTCCCAGGATTTAATGCAGAACTGATCCGGTATTCCAACAGCAATGGAAACCAGAAAAAACGCAGAAGATGGAGAAGAAACTGAGAAGGCTGCGAAATTGTGTGTTTGAATGGGTAGCAAGAGGCTTTTATTTATAGGTTGTGATCACACCAAAGAATGAGAAAAATGGGGAGTGGGATAACCATCCAGAACCAAATTCCGTTGCTGGAGATATCCCATACGAATTCGAATTACTAGAGATAATGAGATAACCTCCACTGTTTCGAATTCACCTCTATCTCCTTATCTCATTCGATCCATAGATCTGACACACCTGAACTGGACCCTAGCTAAAGCTCCTCAGCTCCTTGCGATGACGCGTACGTACGAAGTGCAAAGTGCGCCTCAAACGCGCCCATTTGCGCCTCAAACGCGACCATTCGAGAGCTCGCGGCTCGGCTCGGCTCAGCGCGCGTGTGGGCTTTATCCACTTCTCAACCCATCTAACACTTTGGTGGCCTATAAGGAGTAATCCCTTATAAACCATTTAAACTTCACTCCCCCCACTAATGTGGGATGGAGGAAACATACCAACTTGTATGTTTACCTTCAATATTTCCAACAATCCCCCACCAAGTTGGAATGTTTCCTTTCACTTAGACTGATGATGTCACTAGGTGTCACGAAGATTAAACCCAATTTATGTTGATAAACAAGAAGAGACATATTTGATGGTGTCCTATGGAATTAAACCATTAACCTGATAGCCCCCTTCGGTTTACCCCCACACATCACCAGCTGACTTTGCGTTCTCACTGAGCGCGAATATGGCCGTGCGCTATAAATCCTTTTCATGACCCCTTAGAAGATTAACCACTAATCTTCACTTGAGGCGGCACCACCCCTAGATCATATAGGCAAAGTTTTACATCATCCACATTGCTTGGATGCCTCCAAAAGTTTGTTAAGAGGATTAGCTCACCCTTATTCTCGGCAACGACGTACTATCATACCTCACATGGATCTATTAAAATTTGATAGTACCTTCTATCATTAAGTGACTTCGTTTTTACCCATTAAACTTGAGAAATAGGAGCACTAAGTTCAAGTTAGTTTTCCATCACTAAAGATTCTATTGTGGTTTTAGACCCATGTCTCTCGCCGTATTTAAAACCAAATCTCTCGTCAGAGGTTTAGTAAACGGATCTGCCAAGTTCCTACTCGTCTTGACATAGACAACCTTGATGGTACCACTTTCAAGCAGTTGTCTCACATAATTATGCCGAAGACCTATGTGTCTTGACCTCCCATTATACACTGCGTTGTATACTTAAGATAGTGTGGCCTCACTATCACAATACATGGGAATGGACGGCATTGGAACATCCCACAGACGGATGTCAGTAAGTAGATCTCTAATCCACTCCGCTTCCTTACCAGCCACAGCTAGTGCTACAAACTCAGCTTCCATAGTTGAGTGGGCAATACACGTCTGTTTCTTGCTCGCCCAAGAAATTGCTCTTCCTGCTAGAGTGTAAATCCACCCACTTGTAGATTTTGAATCACTGGTGTGATCAATCCAGCTTGCATCAATATAACCTTCGAGTATTCTGGAAGAAGACGTGTATGTCAGTTCTAAGTTACTGGTCCTTTTCTGGTATCCAAGTACTCTACCCACTGCCTTCCAGTGTTCTGTCCCTGGATTGAAAGTATACTGACTCAGTTTGCTTACAGCAAAAGCAACGTCAGGATGAGTGCAATGCGTTGCATACATCATACTTCCAATAGCACTCGCATACTCCAGTTGAGCCACTGCTCTTCCAGAGTTCACTTTAAGTTTCAAACTTGGATCAAATGGGGTATTAAACTCTTTAATATTTAAGTGTTGAAACTTAGTCAGAATTTTCTCTATTTAATGAGATTGACGTAGAGAAATCTGACTTCCAGTTCTTTTCACCTTGATCCCAAGAATGGTATCAACTTCTCCTAGATCTTTCATCTTAAATTTCGAGGACAAATATTTCTTAGTTTCAGAAATACCTTCAAGGTGAGTGCCAATGATCAACATATCATCAACATAAAGACAAATCACGATTGTATAACTGGGTTCGCATTTCATATAAATACATCTGTCAGCACTATTGTGTCGAAACCCAAAAGCAGTAACAATGGTATCAAATATCTCATGCCACTGTTTTGGAGCTTGCTTCAAACTATACACATGATTTAATAAGTCTACACACTTTGTTCTCTTGTCCGGGCATCACAAATCCTTCTGGTTGCTCCAAATAAATCTCCTCATTTAGATACCCATTTAGAAATGCAGTCTTTACATCCATTTGATGGATGTACAACCCTTTCAAAGCAGACACCACTATTAGAGTTCTAATAGAACTAATTATAGCCACAGGTGCATAGGTATCAAAATAGTCGATCCTTTCTCTCTGCCTATACCCTTTAGCAACTAATCACGCTTTATAGGCAGAGATGGATCCATCTGGATGATACTTCCTTTTGAAAATCCATTTGAATCCAATAGGTTTCTTTCCCTTGGGTAGATCAGCTAACTCCTAAGTTCCATTTCCCATAATGGAATCCATTTCATCATTGACTGCCTCCTTCCACAAAGGAGCATCTCTAGATGACATTGCTTCGCTGAAAGTTTTAGGATCATCATCCAAATTTACAGCGAAAATGACCTCTCTCATCACTTTCTTTTGAGTTCCTTCAACCAGGTAAGAAAAGAAATCATCTCCATAACTTTTCTCTTTTCTAACTCTAGTACTTTTTCTCGGTTCTTCAACTATCGGTGAAGGTTGGACTCTTTTTTTAGAAGTACTAGAAGCTGTGGTGTAATTTGAGTTTTCATCATCTCTAGAAAACTTGTTCTCAAAGAATTCCACATCTCTGGATTCTAGAACTATACCTGATTCGTCATCCAACAATCGGTAAGACTTACTATGCAAAGCATATCCAATGAATACACTCTTGAAAGCTCGTTCTCTCAGTTTGAGTGTCTTTGGATCAGGTACGTGATAGTAAGCAAGACAACCCCAAACCCTCAAATGATCTAGGTTTGGTTTTCTTCCTTTCCACAACTCATATGGGCTCGTAGGTATCACACGACTAGTGATCCTATTGTGAACATAACATGCGGTCAACAAAGCTTCCCCCACATATTACGAGGTAGACCCGATTGATTTAACATACAGTTAACCATCTCTACCAAGGTTCGGTTCTTTATCTCAGCCAAACCATTTTGTTGGCGAGTATACGGTGCAGTTCTTTCATGTATGATGCCTTCCTCTTCGCAGAATGCATCAAACTTTCGGTTAAATTATTCTCCGCCTCTGTCCGAGCGAAGAATTTTAATGCGTTTCTCTCGTTTTTTTTCAACCTCAACCTTATATATTTTAAATGCTTCAAAAGCTTCGTATTTTGAATGCAACAAATAAACATATAAGTATCGGTTCGAGTCATCGCAGAAAGTGATAAAGTATCTCTTACCCCCACGAGTAAGAACTCCATTCAGTTCACAAATATCTGAATGAATAAGTTCTAGTAGTGACATATTGCGTTTATGGACACTTGGAAAAGGTTTCTTTGTGAATTTTGATTTCACACAAGTTTTGCATTTTTCAAAGTCTTTATCCTTTAATAAACCTTTAGTTTGCATTTTTTCAATGTTTTTAATATTTGTATGAGCTAAACGTTTATGCCATAAAGAAATTGAACAAGCAATATAATCAGAAGACATAATTTCATTCAATTCAAAACCAATTGCATTACATTCACCAAAACTAGTACTATCACTACCACTATCACTATCACTTTCATTCCCAAACCCATCAATCACATAAACGCCCCCTTCATCCGAGTCTACTTCTTCATCAATCCCATCTTCAGCTAAGTTAAGACGATACATTCCACCCGTGTTCTTTGCTTGACCCACATAGATGTCATTTAGAGAAAATTTCACACGGAGATTCTTAAGAACCAGCTTGTAACCATTCCGATCGAACTTATCAGCAGAAACAAGACCCTTGGTGATACCAGGAACATGCAACACGTCCTGAAGGGTAACCACTTGACCATCTTTAAAGTTTAGTCGCACTGTGCCTTTACCACGAACTTTTACATGATGTCCATCAGCACATACCACCACTGTTCCTTGAGGAACATGACCATAAGTAAGAAACGAGCCAAGATTCCCACAAACATGAACAGTGGCTCAAGAATCCAAAAACCATCCTCTACATGCCACAATACGTGTATATTGAGAAAGCATGTTAACCTCTCCAAGACCCACATTGGCCACTAGATTGGTGACTTTCTCAACATCAATAACACTTGTAGAACCAACCGTAGATCCAGATTTCCTTTGAGAGCACTCTCGTGCATAATGCCCGATTTCTCCACAAACATGACATTTACCAGACCTCTTTGGTTGATGGTTGTTAGTGTGTTGTGACTTCTTGAATTCCTTTTTCTTTGGTGCTGTAAACTACTTATTCTTTGATGCCCTTTTTCCCTTTTGACCAGATCCTCCAGCAACATGATTCACACTCGATCCGACTTTACTTCTTTTGTCCCTTTTGCGCGTTTCCTCCTCAATTCGGAGGTGCTTCAACAGTTCGTCCAAAGAGTAGTCCTCAGACTTGTGCATCACTCTCTTTGAGAAATCTTTCCAATTAGGAGGAAGTTTTGCAATAATGACCACTACTTGAGATATTTCTAGCAGCGGAATAGAAAGTGCGGTCAATTTGTTAACAAGAACTTGGAGTTTGTGCACTTGCTCCAGGATTGACTTGTCATCGACCATTTGAAAGTCTAAGTACTTGGAAATAAGGTATTTGTTAGTACCTTCTTCATGAGGCTTGTATTTATCTCCCAAAGCTTTCCACAATTCTCTAGCACTTTTTACCAGCGCGTACAAGTCATAGAGACGATCCGAAAGAGAATTTTTGATGTGGCCAAGGCAAAGATCTTCAGCTTCCTTACGGACAAGTCTTTGTTTTGCCAAATCTTGATTCGGGACCTCTCCTGCCTCAAGAGGAGGGTCTTTAGGGATTTTAGGCAAGTCTGGATCAAGGATATAGTAGAGTTTCAGCACAACTTGCATGAACTTAACCTTGTCTGCCTAACGGGTATAGTTCTGACCATCGAATATGTCCAACTTGACAAACTCTTGATTCATGAATCTCAGATTGGCTGTTGGTAGTTCAGAGTCCATTAGTACTGTTGATTAAACACAAATAAAATCCTTTAAGAATGTTGAAAAATATTTCAATCAAACAGTAAATTAATATAAACTTTATTAATTACCGAGTTATCAGCCAAACCAGTTTGTTTCAACTTGAGCAAACTGATTAAAGAAAGGTAGAAGGAGACTGTCCCGTTATCGGACGAATTAAAGAACACAAAATTAAAACCAACCTGGCGATTAAGAAAGGTGATCTTCGAACTGCACGGATGATTCCTGTCCTTAAAGGATTTTACGCGCTCGTATTGCTGTGAGCTGCAGCGTAAACTCCCAGGATATAATGCGAAACTGATCCGGTATTCCAACAGCAATGGAAACCAGAAAAAACGCAGAAGCTGGAGAAGAAACTGAGAAGGCTGCGAAATTGTGTGTTTGAATGGGTAGCAGGAGGCTTTTATTTATAGGCTGTGATCACACCAAAGAATGAGAAAAACGGGGAGTGGGATAACCATCCAGAACCAAATTCGGTTGCTGGAGATATCCCATACGAATTCGAATTACTAGAGATAATGAGATAACCACCACTGTTTCGAATTCACCTCTATCTCCTTATCTCATTCGATCCACAGATCTGACACACCTGAATCGGACCCTAACGTGCGAAGTGCAAAGTGTGCCTCAAACGCGACCATTCGCGCCTCAAACGCGACCATTCGCGCCTCGGTTCAGCTTGGCGCGCGTGTGGACTTTATCCACTTCTCAACCCATCTAACACTTTGGTGACTCATAAGGAGTAATCCCTTATAAACCACTCAAACTTCACTCCCCCCACCAATGTGGGATGGAGGAAACATACCAACTTGTATGTTTACCTTCAATATTTCCAACATTTATATCCAAACATTAAAACAACATATGAAAAAGTCACTGGGCCCAAGAAAGACTCCAAGACCACGAAGAATGGCAGTCTACGAAAGACATGGTCTTTCGTCCAAACCAACGAAGAATATGAGATATTTGATATTTGTCATATGGGTTCTTCTTGATATTGCATGGATGGACAAACAAAGTCCCATGCATTTACAACAAAATCCCATGAATTCATAACAAACTTCAAATTATATTCAGAGTGACATCATCATGATGATGTCATGGTGATGTCAGCTCGCGGCTCTTCGTGCTTCGCGTGTCGAACTCTGGGGCGCACGGCGGAGGAATGTTGCGATGTCGGTCTTGAGCCGAACCGAACCGAGCCACATCCACACAAAACTGTATCAACACCATGAACACGAGATTAAGGGGTTTTATAGAGAGAGAAATGTTTATCATTTCTTATCTTCGTTTTTCTTTATTTGCTTGTGTTTTCACTCGGAGTCAAAAGTTTAATAAGTATGATGTTTTATTAATTTGCATAATATCACAAAGGAGTCAAAAGTTTAATAAGTATGATGTTTTATTAATTTGCATAATATCACAAATACTATAGTTACACATGGAATCATCAAAATTCACAAAGGTTACAAGAGACGAGCATAAAAACATATCACCAACAACAATCAGTTGCTTATTCACTATTTTACGACATTAATACGTGTATTAGAGTATAATATTTGATTCAGATTTCGCTTTTCTTCACCCCGGGGCATATTGATCAATTTGCACAAGTTGTCCAATTTGACGGAAACCGATTAGAACCCAAGGCTGGTAAATTGCGAACGTTGATGTCCATTGGGAGCATACGGTACTCAATGTCAAGATCTTTGAAAATCTTGATAAGCTCCTCGACTAGAAGAGCTCTTCGTTTCCATCTTTCACCCATATCCTGAAAATTCATTCGGTGTGAAAGCCATATTGATATTTTGAGCCGATTCAAATCCTCGACATCTCTTAAGACGATCATCGGCCCAGGTTGCCAATGCTCACTCTTGTCCTCGACATAGCTGCGAACACACACACCAGTCCAAGCTTATGTCATTGGTGATTAGTTTTAAGTCCGCCCGTAGTGGGGCGTTTTTTTTTTTTAAATTGAAAAAAAACGCCTAAAAACGCCCCTCCCACCATTACATGGGGCGTTTTTTTTAAAAAAATTTCAAAAATTAGTTTCCAGCGCTTTAATTATAACGCTATGTTGATTTTTGCTTAGCCAATCCCATCTCTTTGCATGTCTGACAATCACCCACCATTGCATGTGCACAAGTTTGACCAGCCAATCCCATCTCTTTGTTTTTTCTTTTTTTTTTTCTTTTTGTTTAATAATTGGAAGGGGCGTTATTGGAATAATGCCCCACTACGCCACTTTTGCTATAATGTCCAACGCTGACTATGATGCCACATGTCGGATAATGCCCCATGGTGGGGGCATTATTTTTCTCTACCACTACGGGTGGTCTAATAAAAAAAAAATATCGATGAAAATAATTGTGGTGTCTTTTTCTAGTTTGTTTGTTGCTGTAATAATCGGAAAATGTATGTATAACTAGTGGATGCCCCGCCCGCGTTGCGGGGCGATGGTCGAATAATGAGCGAGTCAACCAATTAAAACAAAACATTTTTATAGTTTTGAAAAAAAAAACTAAAACAATGGTAATATTGTAATTTTTAACTGAGGGAAAGTTGTATTTTTTGATTGTGGTAAAATCGTAATTTGCCAAAAGCTAAAGTGATGGCGATACTGTAAATTTGAACCAGTGGCAAAATTGTAAATTTTCACAGGGGCAAATTCATAAATTTTAACTTAGGGAAACAACGTAATATAAATTTGAACTAAGGGCACAATTATAATTTTAAGCTGGAGGCAAAACTACAATTTTATTTTGAACCAAGGGGAAAATCGTAATTTTGAGTTGGGGGCAAAAGCATAATTTTATTTTAAACCGGGGAAAAAACGTAATTTTGAACCGATGGCGAAATCATAATTTTTTAAACGGGGACAGAGGGAAAAATCGTAATTTTTAGCTGGGGGCAAAAACAGAATTTTATTTTGAACTGGGGGGCGAAAAGGTAATTCTGAGCTGGTGGCAAAAGTACAATTTTATTTTGAATCGAGGGAAAAATCATAATTTTAAGCTGGTGACAAAAGCGTAATTTTATTTTGAGTTGTCAGCAAAAACGTAATTTTAAAATGGATATAAAATAATAAACTGGTTGGTCCAATGGGGGAGTGTCAGACAAAATCGTAATTTTGAATTGAGGGCAAAATCGTAATTTTGAGATGGGGATAAAAGCGTAATTTTATTTTGAGCTGATGGCAAAACGATAATTTTAAACAGAAGAAAAAACATAATTTTAAAATGGATATAAAATTATAAACTGGTTGGTACAATGGGGGAGTGCCAGACAGCTGCCTGACACTATTCCCCTCAACTTGTAAATGTATATGTAGTATAAGCTGCCTGACACTATTCCCCTCAACTTGTAAATGTATATGTAGTATAATATAATGATTATTTAGTAAATAAAATACCGAACAAATAGGGACAAGCTGTAAAAAAGTAGTAAAAGTTTTACAAATTAAATGAAAATAAAGGTAGAAAAAAATTACTTTACCTCCATATTATTATTGCATGCCCGAAAAATATATAGGAACACGATTTTCCTTTAATTTTAACAATTTTGATTTATTCCATTTTGATTGTCAAACGCGTTAATATTATAAATTTATGGGTATATTTAGAGAGTTAGTTTAAAAACTAGATGGTCAGTTTTGAATTTTCAATATTCATCAAAATTATAATTTCTTTATGAAAAAGGTATTTTGTTAGTAAAAAAAGGTTGATGTAATAGTTTTGTTCATTAGAAATCTATCAATTTTTTTTCACCACCGACTCTCTTTTGTCAATTATGTCTCTGGTAAAATTCATGTACAAACAAAACGTATGAAAAAATATGAAAAGAAAAAAAAACGTGGTAGCATTTTCGTAATTATTTTACCCGTAATTACCCTACAGGATCAAAATTACCTTACAAGATCATTTGTAAAGTAATTATGATACCCTAAAAGATCAAAATTACCCTCTACAAGATCATTTGTAGGGTAATTTTAATAATTACTCTACGAGTAAATAATTACGACAATGTCACCGCGTTTTTTTATCTTTGTGTCATCTCACGAATCATATGCTTACCTTGTTATCATGTCCTTCATTTTAGCAACCTTTTCGGTAGGGGTTGATACATGGATGCAGAAATCAATGGCATCACCCATATCAGGACTACGATGGTAATTAGCAATGGGCATGGTAGACAAAACATTGTTTGGATATGCTATTTTCTGATTATCATATCTTAGGAAGATCGTTGTTAATATGTGCATCTCCTCAACTATCATCTGCATTAGTAAAAACTACAATCATTAATAACTATAACTGAAAAAACAAAAGGCCAATGTGATTTCTCGATTTTTTTTTTAAATCTGACCTGAACGCCATTGATCTCGCATCGATCACCAACATCAAAAGGATGCACAATGAACAAGAAAATAATGGCCTCAAATGTTGTTTTACATGCGTTTCCAAACATAAAAGCTGCCAAAAGTAGTTGTGAGCATATGAAGAAGAAGAAATGGGTGGTTGCAACTTTAAGGATAAGAAGCCAAATCACGATTATTATGATTCCTACGAAAACGGTTAACATTTGATGAAGATTGTCGACGGCTGTTTTTGTGTCGTTGAGTGAAAGTGCAAGTGCTCTACGCTCTCGAAATGCATTAACCTGGAAAACTAACCAAGTTTTTATACATACAAATTGTAATAATTAATGGTTTGTAAGACAAAAACGTACCACCCAGTTTTTGAGAGCTCGTTTGCTAATTCCTTTAGTCACATTCCCTCCATCAAAGAGTCGAAATGTCCTTAAAGCTTCGTCATTGCCCAAAAAACGCATCAAATCCTCGATATAAATATGTCTGTTAAAATAAATAAATGAATAAAAGTACAAATACATAAATGAATCTCTTATATCTATTATAGAGTAATATATGAATTAGGGTTAGTTAAGTGTTGGTCCGTAAACACATTTGCCTAAATAACTTGTTCATGAATTGGCTTGTTTCTTAGTTCTTTTAGAAAAAAAATGTGTTTTGTGTCATCAATTAAGTATTATGCCAATATATTAAAAGACCTTTCCCCGAGTTAAGAGGGGTTTTCTGAAAGTCTTCCTCAAGGGCCACTTGGTTCTCAAAAGACTGTTACCCCCGCCAGAGTAGAAGTAGGCAAACAAATGTTTCTGGGGGAACTACGGGAGACGGAGACAGGTGGTTAGGCGATATTCTAACTTCTGGCTCATCGCAATTCCATTTCTATAAGTGCAAGTCCAGTTTTATCTTTTTATGAAAGTGAAAGTCAGGTTAGCCATGATTTTTTTTGGGTTATGTTGTGTTTTGGTTCTGGTTGTGTTCATGCTTGTGTCAAATTTCCTGATTTATGTTAGGTTCAACCCATCGACCCATGAAGGTGCAAACACAACCCATTTAACACCCTTAGATTTACGA
>JARYGA010057066.1:0-38954 GCA_030545235.1 Helianthus tuberosus | reverse complement strand
GATTATTAAAACGTAACTTACGCACATGTATTGTATCCCCCATCCTTGGGAAGAAGTATAACTACCAAGTGTATACAGAACATAAACACGAAATAGTTGTCTAACTATTTCCCAAAGACTTAAACTATAAAGCTAAAGCACGGCCGTCCGTCTAATAGAATTAGCACTTGTAGGTCGTTGCACAGCTTACTGTATTGGAGACACTTGGTAGAGACGCGCATTCACTGTGAGTTCATGTCCCCCTTTTCTCTAACTGTTTTCAGTTTTCATAACTGCGGGGGTGAAATACATGTTACTATGATTTTGAGTACTTTATACATGGTATGATTAACGTAAGGAGGTTTTAGATCATGTGAATGGGTAGTTAGAACACCGAGGGACTTAAGCGGTAGATCTATCTGGGTGTAGCGAGCCCAACCCCTGAGCCCGCATAATGGACCAGGTGGTGACTTTGTGCCCCAACGCCAAATACGCTAGGTTTGTATCTTCCTACTTGCATCTCACAACATGCTAATGGCCTTGCAAACCATTGGTGATCACAAGTCCTCTTACACTGCTACATACCAGGGAACTTTGATACTTACAAGTGTTTTACATACTCACTTACACATGAACTCGCTCAACATTATTGTTGATTTTTCAACTCACATGTATTTCAGGAAATTAACGAGATCTGGCACGGTATGGCATGTTTTCCGCTGCACTAGTTTCCGAGGTCATCCGGGGTTTAGGGGATGTGTCTCTTTCCTGGACAAGACACAGTCCTTAAACCATGTTTATGTTATGTTTCAGTTTGTAATGCTGTTTAACAAAGTTATGGTTGTTGGTTAAAACAATGGTACTGTATTTGGTTTTCAAAACTTAATGGATGATCTTGCATGTTTTTAACTCATATAGCTTTGGTATGATTAAGCTATGGTATTAAGAAGTCACACCAAAATTAACCACGCTTCCGCAAAGCCAGGGTGTGACAGCTTGGTATCAGAGCTCTGATCATAGCGAACTAGGATTCTTTCTCGAGTCTAGACTATGATCACTAGGGCTCTCACGAAAACATTTTTCTGCATACCACTTAAGTCCAGATCCACAACTTTTTACAAACAAATGTTGAGCACATTTTACTAATTATAGGCTCAGCTTGGAGGGCTGAGGATCGATCTGGAGGATCGAGATGATCAAGGTAGTTGAGCACGTTGGTTTGTTATAGGATCGATCTGGAGGATCGAGGTTTGGTTTAAGTGAAGGATAGAGCAGTCTTGTAGACTGGATGAAATTGGCTAGTAAGACTAGGAGAAGTATGTGATACCTTACTTGGTGACTTATGTGATTAACTGATTATATGATTGATTATTATACGTATATGTGTTTGTGTTACAAACGTTATGCTTTCATCAAGTACTAGAAAGATGGGCACTGCAAACCCCATGACCATAGTATCAGACGACATAGTTCAACGAGGCACGAGGTGTACATTTCTGATACTACCGGCACAGACAACGACGACTTTCAGCCCTTTGTGCACTGCCTGAAGTCGTAGCAGAGCCTACTGATGGCCATCTTGTTGGGAATTTGCCACTGGCAGTGATCCCTGCTCCTGTGCCCCTTGCCGCTTATCTCGTTGTTGATATGCCCCCGACGTTGTCTCTGAAGACGATGTCGAACTATTAAGAGGAGGACCCACTTGAGGGCAAGGCCCTATTGCTGCTGGCATTAGACTACTGCATGCGGACACTCCTGTAGGGGAAAACTCATTTCCCTATCCCAGACTCATTTAAGTCTCTGACATCCGTATCTTCGCACATACAGGGAATGCTGCACTACTTACACAACGCCGACCCTGATATGGCATCACCAGCTGCACCGGATCCCGCACGCAGATTTGAGTTTGATCGCGATAATGAGGACGATTCTGTTTTTCCGCCTGGTGTTGATCCAGACCATGACATTGAGTTCATGCACTTAGACCAGCCCTTGGGGGATCCTGTAGCCCCTGTCGACCCCTGTGTTTGTTGATCCAGCTGATTTTGAGATAGAGTTTTTGATTCGGAGCTAGCCGTGGCCCCTGAGCCAGGCGTTGCTCCTGACCCCGCATTGGAGCATGACCCTGTTCATGCCGATGCACCTGCTGTTGCTCCTTGATTGATCATCTGCGTGGACGAGAGAAAATTTGGGGTAACTGTGCAAGACAATTTATTATTACGGGGGCCCACGTAATAACGACTTGTAGTGCACAGGAATCCTGGTGGACTCTGCGGGTCGAGCTAATGATAACCCATGCAGCAGGAAATAACCTAAACACGAATGACCAAGGCGATGTAGCCTCGAGTTCATTCTATTACAAGCAACAAGCCAAATTGACAAGCCTATGTGAAGGCTCAGGAATTTATTTCCCCACTTATACAGTGAGTATATTTGCGTGTGAAATGGGGTGATTACATGATGGCTTACGTTGCTATATATATACCCCATAGACAATTGAAACATTGTCCAACCCGCTTCACGCTATTTCGACAAAAAGGGAATGTCACCCAGGCGTGACACAAACACCAGTACATTGCCAAGGACAGAAGCCGAGCTGCAAGAACGCATCTCACAGATAAATGCACGACATGAAGCCCTCCACTCTAAGTACAACGATGGCATTACTGGAGATAACCCTCCAACTGGCTGTACCTATAAACAGTTCCTGAACTGCAAGCCTTTGAACTTTGTCAGAACCGGAGGCACCGTTGCATTTGTTCGTTGGTCCAAAAGATCGACTCCACTCTAAGAATGAGTAACTGTTCGCCCCAACAGAGTGTTACCTACATCTCAGGGATATTTCTAGATGGCACACTCTCTTAATGGAACCTCCAGGTTCAGACCCTTGGCACAGACGCTGCTTATACACTGAGCTGGGACGAGCTCAAGGAAACGATTGAGAAGAAATGTTGTTTTAGGACAGAAATTCAGAAACTTGACGTGGAGTCCTGAAATTTGAGAAAGGACGAACCAGAGACTCCTGAACATGACCAGCGATCGCACGACTTGTCTAGGGTCGTCCCCTACTAAGTCATTGATGTAGTATGATATAGTGGTGTACTTGTGAGCTTTACATTGTGGTCTCGAATTGTGGCAATACAATCGCAGTATTCTCATCACATGCGATGTTCAATCAATTGTTTATGTCCTATAGCATAAGAGGTTATGTGATTGACATGTTGATAACATGAGATGTTATGTGTTGGTATTGTTGAATGCATACGTACACTTCACTTGCTATGACCTAACCTATGTGAAACATCTTTTAGAAGATGCCGCCAAGACGCGAAATGCGCATGCCCACCTCTGAGGCAGAACTTAAAGAGATAATTGCTGCAGCTATAGCACAGCACGAGGCCCTACGCTCCGAACCAATCAAAGGTACCTCAGAAAATAACGGTTGTTCCTACTGGCACTTCCTCAACTACAAGCCTCCGAAGTTCGACGGCACTGGGGGTGCCATAACTTTTGTAAAATGGATTGAAAGTATGGAATCCATCTTTCGAATGAGTGGCTGTACGCCAGAACAACAGGTCCCATACGTTTCTGAGTTGTTTCAAGATGGAGCTCGATTATGGTGGAATCTTCAGGTTCGAATAATGGGCCTAACTACAGCATACGCGTTAACTTGGGATGAGTTGAAAGGAATGATGCATAAGAAGTATTGCCCCCACACGGAAACCCAGAAGTGGGAAGATGAATTTCGGAGCCTAATGATGGAAGGTCCGAAGGTGTTGGAGTACGTGCAACGACTCCATGATCTGTCACAAATTGTTCCATACCTGGTAAAACCAGAACTGAAGAAATTGGAACAATTCATTTGGGAACTGGCGCCTCAAGTCTTGAGCTTGATGACAGCATCTACGCCACCAACAACCATTGTTGCAAGTAAGATGGGTTTGGCACTCGTTACGGAAGCAAATAGACTAGAAAAACTTGCAAACCCTGACAAGAAAACTCAGGTAGAGTCGTCTGGAAAGAACAAAAGGAAGCTTACCGAAGATACCCAAATGAACAACGATGAACAAAGATCTATTCGAGGTTGCTTTGACTGCGGGGACAAAGGGCATTTCAAGAAAGATTGCCCTAACAACAAACAGGCCAATGATAAGATTTACTTAGAAACCAAACCAAGATGTGCTGAGTGCAAGTGTCACCGTGATGGTGGATGTCAGAAGCCTTGGTACGGGAGGAAAGGACACAACAAGGAAGGTTGTGGGATGAAGAGTTCCATACAAGGAGAAAACAGTAACAACGCTCTAGGTGGAAATAGGAAAGGAAATGGCCGAATGATAGGATGCTACCATTGTAAGGAAGTTGGACATTTTAAGAGGGAATGCCTGAAGTTGAAACAAGACCGTGAGAGAAAATCCAACATCAGAGTTTGTGAGGCATGCCAGGATCCAGGTGTGATTTCTGGTACGTTCTCTAACAACCAAAACTTTTGCACCTATTTTGTTTGATGCTGGTGCCGGTTATGGCTTCGTGTCATTAGAATTTAAGAATATACTTGGTTTAACCGCTAGTAAGTTAGATATCCCCCACTCGATCGAATTAGCTAATGGAAAGTTAGTTGAAGCCAACGAAGTAATCAGAGGCTGTGTGATAGAACTGGGAGGACGTGAGTTTACTTTGGGTCTACTACCAGTCGAATTGGGAAGCTTCGACGTGGTGGTAGGAATGGATTGGTTATCCGGAAACAAGGCTGAGATAGTATGTCACGAGAAAGCTGTTCGTATTCCAACCAATGATGGTGAGACAATTGTAGTTCACGGAGAGAAGCGTGACACACCGCTAAGATTTATCAGCTGCTTGAAGGCAAGGAAGTGTTTACAGGAAGGATGTGTTGCTTTTCTAGCACACATCATGGATAAAAAGGCTGCTGAGCCAAGAGTCGAAGACATCCCTGTCGTAAGGGAGTATCCAGAAGACTTCCCAGAAGACTTGCCTGGACTGCCACCTCAGAGACAAGTAGAGTTTCACGACGATTCAATTATAGGCACTGCACCCGTAGTCAATGCATCATAGCGACTTACATTTTCGGGGGTGCAAGGATTGACAGAGAAGTGTTGACAACGGATGGAGAAGGAAGATAACAGACCAAAAAAAAAAAATTCCTTTCTGGGGTAATCCCATTGTTACCCATCAAAAAGGAGGATGATGATTTTCAAATAAACATCAACTACAGAGAATGGAACAAGCTGGCAATCAAGAACAGGTATCCTCTGCCAAGAATCGACGATCTGTTTGATCAACTGCAAGGCTCGAACTATTATTCAAAGATCGATCTTCGATCTGGATACCATCAATTAAGGATACAGGAGGAAAGTATCCCAAAAACAGCCTTCCGAACTCGTTATGGACACTACGAGTTCCTCGTTATGCCATTGGTTTGACAAACGCACCTGCGGTATTCATGGATCTAATGAATAGAGTTTGCAAGCCATACTTGGACAAGTTCGTGATTGTGTTTATCGACGACATCTTGATTTATTCAAGGACAAAGGCTGAACACGAACAACATCTAAGAACTATTCTGGAGCTGCTAAAGAAGGAACAGTTGCATGCCGAGTTCTCTAAGTGCGAGTTTTGGCTACGCGAAGTCCAGTTTCTTGGACATGTGGTTAATGGAAATGGGATTCATGTTGATCCCACAAAGATCAAGGCAATCAAGAATTGGGAAACGCCTACAACGCCAACCGAGATTCGACAATTCTTGGGTTTGGCTGGCTACTATCGAAGGTTCATCGAGGATCTCTCGAAAATCGCTCAACCTTTGACGCTCCTCACGCAGAAGGACAAGACGTTTGATTGGGGAATCAAACAGGATGAAGCATTTCAGATATTAAAGGATAAGCTTTGTAACGCGCCAATCTTAGCTCTACCAGAAGGTACCGACAATTTTGTGGTATACTGCGACGCATCGCGTCAAGGATTGGGTTGCGTGTTGATGCAACGCCAAAAGGTTATTGCCTACGCATCGCGCCAACTGAAGGTACACGAAAAGAACTATACCACCAACGATTTGGAGCTTGGCGCAGTGGTTTTTGCACTAAAGATCTGGAGACACTACCTGTATGGTACGAAGTGCACAATCTTCACAGATCACAAAAGCCTACAGCATATATTCAACCAGAAGGAGTTGAATATGAGGCAAAAACGATGGGTTGAGTTGCTAAACGACTACGACTGCGAGATAAAATATCATCCAGGGAAGGCGAATGTAGTCGCCGATGCCCTAAGTCGTAAAGAAAGAATCAAGCCCATAAGGGTTAGAGCTTTGGAAATGATCATACGAACCGATCTTTCCTCGCGCATTCGTGCTGCACAAAAGGAAGCTCCCAAGGAGGGAAACCTTGAGGAAGGATATCTCCGTGAAATGGAAAAGCTTTTGGTACCAAACGAGGAAGGAACGTTATGTTTTGAGAAAAGGATTTGAGTTCCTCTGTTTGGTGGATTAAGGGAAGTTATTTTCGACGAAGCGCACAAGTCACGGTACTCTATCCACCCTGGATCGGATAAGATGTACCTGGATCTCAAAGGTTATTATTGGTGGCCTAGGATGAAAGGCGACGTTGTTGTTTACGTGAGCAAATGTTTAACGTGCGCTAAGGTTAAAGCGGAATACCAGAAGCCTTCGGGACTTCTGCAACAACCTGAGATTCCCAAGTGGAAATGGGAACAAATCTCAATGGATTTTGTTACAAAACTGCCAAGAATGCCAAGAGGCCATGATATGATTTGGGTGATGGTTGACCGCCTAACAAAATCCGCACACTTTCTTCCGATCAAGGAGAAAGACAGTACTAGTAAACTTGCGGAAATTTACATGAGAGAGATCATAGCACGCCATGGAGTACCTCTCTCAATCATCTCTGATAGAGACGGAAGGTTTGTGTCAAGGATATGGCAATCCTTCCAAGAATCTTTTGGCTCACAATTGAATCTGAGCACTGCGTTCCATCCGCAAACAGACGGCCAGAGCGAGCGAATGATACAAACCTTGGAAGACATGCTGAGGGCATGTGTTATGGATTCGGGAGGTAGCTGGGATAAACACTTACCTTTGGTCGAATTTTCATACAACAACAGCTACCACACCAGTATTGGTGTCGCGCCATTTGAGGCCCTATACGGACGCAAGTGCCGATCACCACTATGTTGGTCTGACGCAGGTGATAGGCAGCTTGCTGGTCCTGAGATCATCCAAGAGACGACAGACAAGATCGCGCAAATACTTAAACGCATCGAAGCCGCTCGCCACAGACAAAAGGCCTACGCGGATCCAAACCGGAAACATGTGGATTTCCAAGTTGGGGAAATGGTGTTATTGAAGGTTTCACCCTGGAAGGGGGTGGCACGCTTTGGTAAGCATGGAAAGTTAAATCCGCGCTACATTGGTCCCTTCAGAATTCTGGAAAGAATTGGGACAGTAGCATACAAGTTGGACCTACCTACTGAACTGAATGGTGTTCACGATACATTTCATGTATCCAATTTAAAGAAAAGTCCAACTCAAGTTGACGTTGCCATTCCTACCGACGAGATTCATATTGACGACACGCTCCACTTCGTAGAAGAACCTGTCGAGGTCACAGATTGGAAAGTTAACAAGACCCGCCGGAGCAGTGTCAAACTCGTCAAAGTTCGTTGGAATGCCAGACATGGTCCTGAATTCACATGGGAACGTGAGGACCGGATGAAAGAGAAATACCCCCACTTATTTCCTAGGAACCCTGCTTCTACAAGCAGAACTTAAATTTCGGGACGAAATTTATTTAACGGGGGGAGAATGTGACAACCCGCACTAAACCAGGTATCCGTACAACTTAATTAATGATTAATTACTGCTTAATTACTGTGCTTGTTTGAAACTAGCTGATAAACTGCTACCTGCATACTGATACATGCACTTACTTGCATCATACTTTATATGCTGTCACTACATTATTTACATACGGCACCTTAGTGACAAACATGATGCACAAAAAGCACAGTAGCACTAAACGGATACACAGTGAACATGCCGATATAATCAGCATCAGGCAGATACTGCCTCTAAGGCCTGTTAAGAGCCTCATATATTTTTGCTACACTGGTAGTGAGTGTAGGGATATAAGGGTTGTGGTACCGCGTCTCTAGGAATAAGATACACTGATTCGGATGTGCCTGAAACGTACTTTAAGTACCAAACACAGCACTTTAATAAACAAACCAGCTTCTAGCTGACTAGTAAAGTGCCAAAATATGAGAAAATAACACTAGACACTTTCTAAAGTGTCGGGAAAACAAATTGTGTCACTAAAAATGTTAATAACGACACTTTAAAGCTTTTGTAACGCTTTAACGGATTACTATCCAACCGGACACCCGGACTTTACCCGGAACATGAAAATATTATTATTTTCACTATTTATATTTTTCTGAGCCAGTTAGGGTCCCTGATTACCCTAACACCCGTCATAACGCATAACATACCACTAACTAAGTTAGATACTTAGTTAACCTAATTAACTAAACTAAACCCCTAACCACCCACTTAATATCGAACCAACCCCACCCCCCATCATAACCGTCCCATAACTAGGGGAGACACACTAGTACAAGGATTATTATTATATTAGATTATGTCTAAAATCATGGGGACATATAAACCATTGGTTAAAACTCTTAATATTGCCTATAAATACTAGAGGATTAACATGAGCATAATCACCAACATAACACTCAAACTCAACTCTCTCTTTCCCTCTTGATCACCTTCGGCCGAACCCCACTCTCCTCACCATCAAATTTTCGACTTTAGTTCTTGCAATTCCAACATCATTCACACGTCAAGGATCGCGTATTAGGAGCTTTGGTGCACTCGGAACGCGAAGGACCTCTACCGTTAGCTTTTATCCACCCACTTTTCGCCAAGATTCTTCCCTAGCCCCGAGCTAGAGGTATAACACTTAAAACTTGTTTTTAAGCTTATCTAAAGTGGTTAAAAGGAATATTGTCGGTTGAATCTCGTTAAAATGAAAGATGATGATCAAAAGTCTACTAAAACTACTTAAAATGGTGGTTAATGACATATAACCTGTGTAAAAGTTGTAGTATTTGAGATTTGTGTTTATTGAGGCCCGATCTATGATGTGGTAGCTCGGATCATCGTTTAACCCGACTTTGTAAGATCATGGATCTTCACATAAGCTTGTTTTTAGAAGAAACAAGGGTTAAAAGGTGAAACTCTACCACACATGAAACATGAACTTGTGTAAAAATGCTTTACTCGGGTAAAAGTGTTTTAACGTGTACAAAAGTTGTTTTCTTGTTTAACCCGCTAATCGGACACTTACAACACGATTTAATAACATCTAAACCGCAAAACAGCAAGCTGAGTCACTGTTTCAGCCGCCTTCATCAGGCTGTAAACGGACTTTAAAAACTCGAAAAACGGAATTTCAAAAGCCTAAATCGTGTCATTTCGAAAAACGAAGAAAATGGCGCTGGAATCGTATTTTTCTGATGTCGGTTACTATTTTAAAAACCAGTTTTCGTGACAGCAGCTAAGGCTGTTTGTTACTGCAGTAAATTGGGCTGTGCGTTTTCGATCACAACTTAAAACCTGAACCGAACCAGCCCCTGAAACTTTTATCTAAGATGGTCACGGATGTATTTGTGACCCTCAAACTGGAATTTCGATAAACGGACATACGAGGAATTTTTGACGAATTTTTCCACAAACTGTGATCAGAATGTGACAAATCTGATCACGGTTCGGTAAACGGTTTTCTATAAATTATTGATAAGAAACTGGACCCCGATATTTTTATACAATCATTTCTGGGTCGATTAGGACGACCCGTAAAAATTTGGGAATTTTTGGAAAGGGTTAAGTATTTTATTTAGTCGTCCGAAAACAGTCCAGTTTCCACATATTGAAACTGAAACGACAAGGGTAGCGTTTCGCGTGTTAAAACGTAAGGGTTGATTGTTGATAATCATGGGTTGTTTTCAAAAAGAAAATGATACGCTTGGAAGCGTGGCCACCTCCAGTTACAGAGGAAACTCTGGCGAAATTTTCTAAAAACCTAACACTTAGGCTTATTTACACAACAAGTGTTAGAACTATTTTCGACATATTTTCGAAACATAAATTTCGCCAGAACTATGTTTTACTAAATATTCGGAGGTGGGATTTTCACAAGAGTTAACGTGATAAATATATTTTGTCACCACACTGTTTATGATTATTTTGTGAAAATACATAAATATTATTTTAGAGTAAAAATAATATTTACAAGCGTTAATGATTCCAAAACTTTACGAACGCTTCCACATTAACATATAAGTTACACCGGTAATTATATTACCACTAGATTATTAAAACGTAACTTACGCACATGTATTGTATCCCCCATCCTTGGGAAGAAGTATAACTACCAAGTGTATACAGAACATAAACACGAAATAGTTGTCTAACTATTTCCCAAAGACTTAAACTATAAAGCTAAAGCACGGCCGTCCGTCTAATAGAATTAGCACTTGTAGGTCGTTGCACAGCTTACTGTATTGGAGACACTTGGTAGAGACGCGCATTCACTGTGAGTTCATGTCCCCCTTTTCTCTAACTGTTTTCAGTTTTCATAACTGCGGGGGTGAAATACATGTTACTATGATTTTGAGTACTTTATACATGGTATGATTAACGTAAGGAGGTTTTAGATCATGTGAATGGGTAGTTAGAACACCGAGGGACTTAAGCGGTAGATCTATCTGGGTGTAGCGAGCCCAACCCCTGAGCCCGCATAATGGACCAGGTGGTGACTTTGTGCCCCAACGCCAAATACGCTAGGTTTGTATCTTCCTACTTGCATCTCACAACATGCTAATGGCCTTGCAAACCATTGGTGATCACAAGTCCTCTTACACTGCTACATACCAGGGAACTTTGATACTTACAAGTGTTTTACATACTCACTTACACATGAACTCGCTCAACATTATTGTTGATTTTTCAACTCACATGTATTTCAGGAAATTAACGAGATCTGGCACGGTATGGCATGTTTTCCGCTGCACTAGTTTCCGAGGTCATCCGGGGTTTAGGGGATGTGTCTCTTTCCTGGACAAGACACAGTCCTTAAACCATGTTTATGTTATGTTTCAGTTTGTAATGCTGTTTAACAAAGTTATGGTTGTTGGTTAAAACAATGGTACTGTATTTGGTTTTCAAAACTTAATGGATGATCTTGCATGTTTTTAACTCATATAGCTTTGGTATGATTAAGCTATGGTATTAAGAAGTCACACCAAAATTAACCACGCTTCCGCAAAGCCAGGGTGTGACATAATCATCCAAGTCCAACTTAATGACCTTGGAGATATCACAAACTGTTTTGATTTTTGATTTTAAATCAAGTTTCAATTTAATGAACTTGTTTTATTTTCAGAAACATAATCAGCTTACTTAGATTTTGAAACTCGGCACTCAGACATCGGTTGTCGAAAATAAAGCAGAATCAAAAATCTTTTTTGTATTTTTATGAAAATATAAAGCAATAACGAAATATGTACAAACATATTCACAGATACTATTTTTGTTTGAGTTTGCGTTAGAGGATCATATCAGTTTCTGACAAGTTACAAGTACCGTTGAGCTTAGTTACACATTAAGAATTAAACAATTCACTTAGATTGTCGATATACTTATCCACTTAAATTTTCATACAAAGTTCAACTGATTCAGGATACGAATTAGGTGTTTTAAGAACTTAAACTCATTCATGTGTCCCACCTCTTGAATATACTCCCGTATCCAGATCCCAATATTCAGTCTTATAGGTGAGTATACCTAGATGATATCTGTAAGGGGTTAGATGCGAGGGCCGTGAGAGCTCAGGTCGATACTTCCGTATACGCACAGAGATGACGGCTTCGACTTTTGGTGTGTCCCCTTTAGAGGATCTTTTTTACAACAGCAATGACTATCAATTTTATTGTTTCATCAATTTGCTGAGGGTGAAGCTATTTTTCAAGCAATGCAGAAAGTATTCTCCGGGGACTAGGCCATTGCTTCCGCAAAATCAAAAGTCCCGGGATAATACCCCAGATATCACTAAGCATAAAGACCTAGTATCTCAGAAAGAGGGACCTTTCAAACGAGATTTCAGGGGTTACCTATATATCCAAGTAGTGTTCCCCACGAAATAAGCAAGTTTGAATTTATGTTTATATCCCGAAAAAGTTTACTAAATGTATAAAAACATATCGGCATATCATCAGTGAGACTGTTTAACGCTATTTAATCATTACATTTCTTTAGCATACTGTAACTGTCTACTGATGTACTATCATTTCCTCTTTTTACGCAAAAACTCAATTTTTTAAATTTTATCATGTTTTTGGTTTTTTCAAATTTTCTAATGTTTTTGTATTTTCTGACAAATTTTCTCCCCCTAAAATGCAAAACCATTTAAAGAAAAATTTGACAACCAACACTGATAGCTTTGTCTCGCCATCAATTTTCTGCTAACTATGCTCTGTTTTGCAGAAAAACTAATATAAAGTACCCCCATGATTTACAACCCATTGATTTTCGACAGTTTGAAAACCGTTTTTCAATCTTGTGAAAGTAATCATGTTTGTTCAGTCGTGAGGGTTTCGGCGTATTCAAGCAACACATATTTTTTTTACAGAAAACAATAAACTCCCTGTTCAACCAAACCAGGGTTCAGCAACCTCTTCCTGTGCCAGGCTGCCCCAACTTTCATTCTCACAATCTTCAGTTTTGGTGAGCACTTGCACATTCAAAGCATTCAATTACTTGAACAATTTAGCCCAGGTCTGTTGGACCTTAGGCATTTCTACACAATATTCATCATGTAGCTTCGGAAAATCTTTCTCATCAAATTTTTTTTCAATTTTAACTTCAACTTTTTCATCTTTTACCAAAATTACTTGTTTCTTAGCACTCCATTTTTGACCTTTCGGATTACCTCTTTTGTAAAAATGTGATTCTTTTTGAACATTTTGTTTTTGAACAACTTTTGGTTTCCAAAACTCTTTGGGTTTTGTCATATCAACAGTTGTTTTCCAACTTTGAGTTGTTCTCAATTTGGGTGTGTGAAAAATCTGTGTTTGTCTAGAATCAGACCTAGTCTGTTTTGGTTTCCAAATTTGATTTGAAGCAAACTTGTTTGTGTTGTACCTCCAAGTTTGTTTTGAATCAAATCTGGCTGACCTTTGTTTCACACCCTCAGATTTTTGTTTCTCAAAATTTTCAGGCTTCTTTTTGTCAACATCCACAGGTTTCAGATTCGGACACTTTCGTGCAAGATGTCCAATTTGATCACACTTGAAACATGTTCTCTTGGACACATCTTTGACCTGTGGTTGTTGCTTTTTCTTTTGAGCACAAAACTCTTCAATAGACTGTTGTCTAAATTTGAGTTTTCCTCTTCTTCAAAACTTTTTCCTTGAACAAAACTCATTTTTGCCTGAGAATTTGGCACTTCATTTTTCTTCCAATTTTGTTTCCTTTTATAACCCAACCCAGCCTTCATGTTTTTCTTTTTGAAACCAGGTTTGTTATAAAAAGTTTTGTGATTTTTACCAGCAAACTTTGAAATTTCTGATTTTTCAATCTCAACCATTTTGAAAACTTTATCAACCTTTTCTGAAATCACATTCTGAATCGGGAATACAACATCTAAGAATAATTTGTCTGATCCAATCATGGTGTAAACCAATCCTTTTGAATCATCATTCAAATTTTTCTCGGATTTTGTCTGTTTGAGATAATCATCATGAAAATTTCCCTCATTTTCATCATGTGATTCAGACTTACCTTTGTTTGACTCATCTTTCAGAACGCTTTCAACAACCTTACTTACCACCTCTGAATCATTAGCTTCATCAGATTTGGAGTAAGTCACATCGATACTTTCAGGTAATTGGTCAACAATATTCAGACCTTTTGCCACCTTTTCCTCATCATAAAAAGTATAATTGTTTCTCAATGGTGGTGGTACCTGATGAAATTCTGAACCAATACCCTTTTTGTTCTTGTCAGTATCTTTGTCATCTGGTGTGATGTTGAAAATGCGTTCGAGAATGTACGAAGAATTATGATAACTTTGAAGTTTGGTAACAACCTTTTCTTTTTCAGCCAAAATTTGTTTAAGATTAGCAATTTCATCAACACATTTGTTTAATTCAAGTTGCTTTTCTTTAAACTGTCTCTCATACATTTCTTTAGTGACTAAAGTTTCAGATAATCTTTGGTCAAAACATTTGACTTGGCTCTTCAAAGTATCATAAGCCTCTTGTACTCTCTGACTTGACCACTTTAAAGAATCATACTCTTTTTGAAAATCTTGAATTTTAGTTTCTTTTTCAACACAATCAACACATTTTGCAGAACACAGTTGTCTATAAACATCATTATCCTTTTCAAGACCTTGACATTTCTGTGTCAATTTTTCAACTTTTAGTTTCAAAATTTCTTCTTTTTCAATCATATCTTTACATTTTGTTGTGAAACCATTTTCAAGTTTGCTTAATTCATTATCTTTTGTTTTTATCAATTCATCTTTTTCAATACAGGCTTTGCACATTTCTATGCAATTCCTGCATTTGTTCTCATTTTTATCAACAATTTCTACACTCGATAGATCAGAAAATTCATTTACCTCAGTCTCTTTCAGCACCGCTTCTTTTGTTTCAACTTTCTGATCTTCCTCCTTCTTCTCTTCTTCTTCTACTTTATGTTCTTCCTCCTTCTTCTCTTCTTCTTCTACTTTCTGTTCTTCTTCACTCTTATGTTCTTCTTCAGCAGCAAGCTTTGCAGTAATCTTCACTTCCTCTACCATCTTTTTCAACTCTTCTTCTTTTCTCTTCTTCATTTCTACCATTTTTGGTAAACTCGCTTCGCAAACTTCTTTGATTTTGTTCACCAAATCTGGCCAATATTCTTTTTCAGATAACCTTCTTGTGTTGAAAGTAGCCTGACTTGGAAGCAAATTTGTTACAGCTTCAAAATCCACCTTTGATGGATTAACAACCGGATTACCCCGTGGATCCATGTAACATTCCAAAACATCATTCCATCTTTTGGCTCTCTGGGCTTCTTTGAATGGTTCTGTGAATTTTCTAATTTCCCATCTTGCATAATCTATTTTCCACCATTTATCAGGATTAACCTCAGCTACAAATGCATATCCAACTGCATCTTCTTCAGGTAGAACTTGACTCCAGTCATAACCTTCATCGTCATGAATAACTGCCAGAGCTCTTGATTTTTCTTCAGGCTGCTTCAATCTGGGAGGTTCAGACTTGTTCTGATGATAGATTGCTTTCTTGTAATAATCTTCCTTGAACGGATTAGTAGTATCATCAGCATAAGCATTCCTGCACTCACGTTTAAAGTGACCTTTCTGTTTGCATTTAAAGCATGTCACTTTGGATTTGTCAAAGCCTAACTTGGTAGACGGTCCACCAATAGACTGCCTTCCGGTAATTTCCATAAAACGTTGTGCCCTCCTCACTGCACTGGCCATACACCACCTTATGTCGATCAGTTCCATCTCCTCAGGATCTATTTGATCGTAGTCTTCCTTAGTTAGGTTGGTGTTGCCTATCTTGCCTGCCACAAGGCTCTCATACGATTCAAGCACAGATGCTAAGAAGACCATCTGTTGCTTTGCAGACTCCTCATTGAAATTTTGAGTATTCTTCAAATCTACTGCAATGTTGCATTGAAATACATTCTTTGATGCAGATTGACTCGATGTTGTTGAAAAAGATCCACTGTGAAAACCACTATGAGGACTTTCATTGTTCACAGATTTTGAACTTTCTACAGAAAACGTTGTTCTTGGAGACCCAGCCTGTGGTAGATTTCCTCTGTAGTATAACTCCACATTCTGCTGATGAGCTGAGTTGCTGACTTTTGATCTCTTTATCTCCAACTCGTGACTTTCAAGTCTTTCGATCAGCAAATCCACAGTTAAATCTTCAGGCTTGATTGTGTTTTTCAACATTAAGGCAAAGTATTGCCAATCTTGATCATTCGGCAATGAATCAAACAATTTATCCACCAGTTCCTCTTGAGTGTATGTGATTTTGTGTCTAACCAGCTCCATCTTCAGATGTCCAAATCTCTCGATCATTTTACAAACAGATTCATTTTTCATACAACCAAAAATATCAAACTCTTTACGCAACAATTTCTTTTTATTTTTCACAATCTCATTACTTCCTACACACTTTCTCTCTAACGCTTCCCATTAACTCTTTGACGTTTTTTCTTGCTCAAGTAGCGAAATGATATCTTCTCTCATTGATTGTTTTATCAATATAATCATTTTGTATTCAGCTACAACATTTTTTATATCTATTTCTGTGAACTCTTTTTCGTCTATTAACTCTCCTCCTTCTTTCACTGGTTCTGTATATCCATTTTTCAATTTTAACCAACTTTCAGGAGCGAATGCTTTTACCCAACCCTCAAATCGATTTTTCCACCGGTTATAATCTTCAATCTTCATTAGCTTCGGTGGTTTCTGTTGACTTCCATACATATTCTCATACTTCAAATTTTCTGAAATCTCTTTTGAATATTCTCTCATATCAGATCTTCTTTCTGTCGATTCTGAAGTAAACGAGTTGTAGAATGTGTTGTAAAATTCTTCACCGCTGCTTGGCATCTTCAAGCACCTGAAATATTCAACAAATACTTAGAAAGTTCTTTGTTTTAAAAAATGACAGATTCAAACGAAATCTGTTCAAGTGGAATTGTTCAAACGGAAATGACTTTTCTCAAACGAAATATGTTATTCCGTTTGAGACAACACTAATCAAGTTTCAAACGAAACCACTTTCAAACTTTTAGACACTTTCAAACGGAAACCACTTTCAAACGGAAGCCAGTTTCAAACGGAAGCCAGTTTCAAACGGAAGCCAGTTTCAAACGGAAGCCAGTTTCAAACTTGAAGCCAGTTTCAAACGGAAGCCAGTTTCAAACTTGAAGCCAGTTTCAAACGGAATGACAAGCTTCAAACGGATGACGTCAGCATTTAACGAACATTTTCAAACGGAATGGATGTTTTCGATCAGTTTTAGGTCGAATTTTGGTTTCAAATTTTCAAGGATTAGTTAACAATGTATTTCGTTTGATATGTGAAAGTTTCAGGCCATTTTAACCGCGACAACTAGTTCAAATCAGAAAAGAAAGGTAGAAGTGAGAGAATCCGAAGTAATCAAGCTGAATTTGGTATGAACTCCTCGTCCTGAGCTCTGATACCACTTGTTGGATCATGTTCGTGACCCTAAAAGTCAGTTAAGGCAGTTCATCTTCGTTTACAAAGGCGGAATCAGAGTAAACAAAGTTACAACAGCTTGTTCCTTTCAATTTCTTTCTATTACTGATTTCCTGAGTCTTTTACAATGATTCTGATGAAATTTTGGCAGCACCTCGACTCACACACATACATGTTCGTTTCAAATGAACCTACACAACACCTATATATACTAGTTGCCCTTCCGTTTGAAGGTGACACAGCCTGCTTCAAACGGAACACTCCTCAAACGGACAGGCCATCTTCAAACGGACAAGCCATCTTCAAACGAACAGGCCATCCTCAAATGAACTGGTCTGTTTTAAACGAACTGGCTACCTAAATCATGACCAAACCCTAATTTAATCACTGTTATGCACTCATTTAACCTATCTAGACATAAGACTCTATAAGACGTAGTCAGCAGACATTCAGTGCACCAACAAAACATTGCAATCAAAGAGCTATTGTCAACTCGCACGTTGACAGAACTAAGCACTGATGTCACCTCTTCTCATCTGGTTCTTGATGTGCAGGGCAAAATTCTTGAACAAATCAAGAAAAATCAAGATATATGGGAACACCTACTTCAAGAACCACCATCAAGCTTCAAGGACAAAGCTTTGGAACACATAAAGGAGCAATCTCGAGCTGATGACTTAGCCTTCTCTTTCCTGACAGATGCTCTAAACACTGTGAAGGAGAAGATGGAGTTCAGCTCTTCTGAACGTGACAAAATCTTTGCTTCAAGTAACTAAATTCTCTTTTTAATCGTTTTGTGGTTGTGGCTGTGTTAGACAATAACAACTATATTTATATTTGGGGTACATGTTTTGAACACATATTATGCTTGCTTATAAATATTAAATCGCATGAATGATATTGCCATTTTTGTCACAGAAAAAACAAGATAAGTCAAAATCGCATGTACTAAAAGTGAAATCGCATGTAATAATTATTATAAATTGAAGCATATAAAATCGCATGTTTATATACTAAAATCGCATGAGAAAATGATATAAACAGATGAATATAAAAATCACATGTGTTTCATATAAATTCGCATGTACATTTAGAAAAAAACTACTCATCCTCATCATCTTCTGAAACCTCCTCCCACTGATCTTCTTCTTCAGATCCATCATCACTATTGTAATCTTCAAACTCATCTTCCTCTTCGTCGTCTTCGACCTCATTGTCTCTGTCTCTGGGTACATTTTCAATCTGGATGCCCTTCATCTTCTTTTTTTGCTATTTACCTTGTTGTTTGGCTTTCAGAATCTCGCAAGTCCGAATGTCGTGACCTTTTTCATTGCATACGCTACATGTCCTTGACCTTTTCCCTTTGCGGCTGATCATTTGTTCCTTCTTAGATTTAACCTTTTATGCGAGCCACGACCATTGTTTCTTATACCAGCCGGCACACGGACAGTAGGAGGAGCATTAGTTACTGGTTGTTGATAACCAATCAACTTTGAAAATCGGTCAAATTTTGGATCAAGTTGCTTGGTTATACGACTCTGATCAACTCTCTCTTTAAGCTGCATCATTTGATCCCTCACTAAAACAAGTTGATCAAGGTCGGAAATCAAATTGCTAACCAAATACTCCCCTGTGTGGATGATTTCACGAGCAATCCGTTTAGCCTTTTGTTGCACATCCTTGCCACCCACATTTAGATTGTACTTCACATTTAACTCATTCGGCACCACATCCTTCGTCCATCTCTTCATAACATATTTGTTTGGTATTTCTTTAACACCAAACATCTTGAAAAGAAAATAGATGTGTTTGCATAGCAGCCCATACTGCTCAAAACGCAAACAGCTACACTGTGCAGTTACATCATTTTCAAGATTCTTGAACCACACCTAGAAAAAAACCAAAAAAAATTATATTAAAAATTAAAATCGCATGTGTAACATAACAATTTCGCATGTCTAAAAAATCATGTAAATAAATAAAATTTAAAATCGCATGAGAAACCCAACATCGCTTATTGTAGGATCATGATATGAAAAAAAGAAAAAAGAAAATCGCATGTAGGTTATCAAAAAATCGCATGTTTGAAATATATATGCTATAGTACCTCCAATAAACCATCTCCATGGGTTTAAAGTCCTTCAACAATATCCTGATCTGTGGACCCTCTATTTTGGTGTCCATCGGCAGACATTCAGAAATTGTACCATAAATCTCTAATTGCTGATCAAAGAATATAGACCTTGTGAATCTCTTAGCAGCATCTTTTTCTAAAGAAGTTTCGCTCCAATCAGCAGGCTCAGTATATCTTGAAATGTGATCATTCTTTCTATGATTAAACCTTTGGACATCCATTGCACCATCAAAATGATTCATAAACTCTACAAGAGTGAGTTGTGAATTAGACACCTGGCAGAAAAAATGGTTCTCACTCTCAGATCTTGAAGTTGTTCTCATAAGTCCCGACATTGGCTCATGCCGGTAAAAAACCGAAATCCACATGGATCTCATCACAAACGTATCATCAATCCATTTGTTTTCTGTGAGACCGAACTCAATCATCACCAACTTCCACTGTCTCTCGAATTCTTCGGGCTCAATGGAATCAGTCCATACAATGTCGCACATCCTCCTTTTAAACTCATCGTTATTGCACAACTCGTGTGTCACACCCCGACTTTCCACGTGTCACCGGTGGGCCCGGTGGGGAGTATCGTGACGTAGTTGGCAACATAATAGTCAAACAACACAATATATAAATGCACAGCGGAAGCAAAAGATAAATATATATTACAATCCGAATTTAAAGTAATATCCAGTATTACAACGGAAAGTAAAGGATCCACAGGCGGATCTTAAACATATCATTTGTTCAACAGACTTTAGACGCCTAGAACTTGCAAGATTCCTTAGTAGCGCCCTGAGCTTCTAGCCAATTACGGTCAGTACCTGTCACTTAACCTTTTTGGAAAATACGTCAGTTTTCACTGGTAAATACACTCAACCGACTCATTTGAAAAGAGTTTAAGAAAATTGATTTGAATGCACGTGGCACAAAATATCTTTTATAATTTGATTAAAATGCTCAGAGGCAAAATTAATCTTTTATACTTGGAATAATTATATTTATAACCTTGTATACAGATTTACATGTTCGTTGTACGTTCAGGGGCCGATGTAGAAACCGAGTCAGATTAACAGACACGCCACAAGTATAGGCCCACAAGAGAGTGAGATACCGTTATTACTTAAGCAACTGTCAGGTGTATGCCTACACCCCGTGCTTAAGACGTGGCCATTTTATAATACAATGATGTCAAGGATATCCGGGACATGGTCATTAACCCCTAAAGGTCTTTATTTCAAACAATACAGATTAAACCGGGTTACCTCAATAATTTAACCATAATAAGATTAAATATTCAATACCCGACCAAACGGTATTATAATACCGTATTCCAAGCCCGTATAGGGAAAATAAGTTAAGAGTATTTACCTGAGCTAGCTCCTGTCTTAAATAGCAAGAATCTAATAACCCAGCCGTATTCACTTAAGTAAGCGTAGGTACCATTTACCGGAATGCTCTAGTCTAGAATGATGGTATAAATAACCAATTAGAATGCTAACGGGTCTTTAATTAAGCCTAAGCTTAAACCGGTTAGTCTTAAGGAAAATATACGGTTCAAACGCATGATTAAGCGAAGACCGGAATAGAATGTGTTTTAGACCCGACAAGTTTGAAGACTTGTATAATATGGGTATTTCATACACATTCTGGATTTTGAGATAAAACCAATAAGGTTTGACCCGTTTCGGCTAATTTATGTAAACTTGCTACATAAACCGAACCGTACGCGTAATAAGCGTGACGGGTATTCATGAGAGCCATATATACGTTTCCTAAGTTAATTATGCCTCAAATATGTTGTGACATCAGTAAGATGTCTTTCATTATGCCCGAAACGTATTTAAACACAAACTAGGCCCCGTAGGGGTAGTTTGGTCATTTAAAAGGTTATAAAAGTGTTTAAGTATTTACATGAGTTACAGGTCTGATATAATCAGCAAAAATACTTATTTTGGTAAGTTATAACAGTAGGATAAAGTATATATATGAATTTACCAATTATAACCAAACTATGCACCGTAGGGGCATTTTGGTAATTTCACATAAGCCGTAAAGCTCAAAACCGAAGTCTGAGTTAAACAATTTTTGCTTACTGTTAAAATATTATAATTTGCCTCAAATATCAGTAGGTATAAACCCTTGTATGTTTAAACTAGTCTTAGTACATACTATGCGTTAAAAACGCTTAAAAAGGCGATTAGAAGCCGTTTCCGGGTTCTATATAGAAATCTGATATTTTTATTATTCCAGAAGGCTTAAAATAATTTATTTATCATTTAAGATCAGTAGCAAAAGTTTTGGAGTCAATTGGATGTGTAAAACTCATTTTATAGCCCGTAAGGGCAAAACCGACAATTACCGGATTAAGCCTACGACTCTAAGTTATGCTCAGCCTAAAATTAGTTAAAAATCTTCAAAAATCCCAAAATAATATATTACATCAGTGGGTAAAGATTTTGATATCAAAAAGTATGTTTAAATAGACTATACGCTAATTATGTCGTTTAATTAACATAAAGTTTTCAGTTTACGCTAACGAGCATAACTCTTAATCTACACCTCAAACTGATATCAAATTTTGCATACAAGTTTATATATTAGTAACTAAGGTTTCTACACTTTTACATTTTCACAAATCACGTTTTAAGGTGAAAAGGGCATAATGGTCAACATATGAGCAATTAACGGAATCATGCGTATTAATTGGTTAACTAATGAACCATGGTGTATAATCACAGAGGGTTATACTAGCATGTAACCTGGTCCAAATGAAGCTCTTAGGTATTTCTAAATCATACCAAAACGGGTCAGAACTGAAGTCAAAGCAAAAGTCAAAGCTTTGCGACTTTCGGTTCCGAACCGGGTCTTTACAGAGAATTGACGGGTTGATCATGTTTAGACATGTTCTTACACTTATTACCAAGTTACATTAATGATCAAACAGGTTGTATGTGTTCTAAATTGCTAATTATGCATAAATTAGAATTTAAGTATCCTGTTGACTTTTTCTTAACAAGTTTGACCCGACATTTGACATAGTTAGAGTGGGAATCAGGGGAAACCATTTTGAGGGTTTATTACCCACATAATTACCTACTTAAAGGTACTTTTAATTCGATATTTGACTGAGCCATTATTAATTAATCTCGAAGTCAAACCGTAATTACGATGGTTTGACTTTTAGCTAAATAACTAAGCTAAACTCAACTAAGGCAGGTTAAGCAAACTTACAAGTGTTTAATGACTGATTAGGAAGGCCTGGAAGGTGCTCTGGTGCTCCACAATTGATCAGAAGTGCTTGAGGAATGAATGATCAAAGTGTTTGCACATAGGAGCTTTATATAGTGATCAAGTCTCCACAAAGTGTTGACAAATAGGTCTACTACTGCCCACAAGTTATTTACAAGTGTCCCTAGATGTTTAGGGGCCAAGGGAGATGTGGAAAATCGTTTAAAGGTCGAAAATTGCGCTGAAACAGGCAACAGCCGGTTTTCTGTTGCTGGGCACTACCTTACGGACCTCAAGCTCACCAGTGTTGAGGTCCGTAAGCCTGACATCAGGCTTAAAAATCTGTTGTTCTTTGGTGTTTTGAAAGGGCAACTTGTGGGTTTCGAATTTGGGACTTCAATTATCAGTTTGGGGCCTCTATTATGGGTCTTTAACAGTTGCATACCCTACCATTATGTTATGTTTGCTTGCTTGGATCCTTTTCAAAGTGCCGAACAAGAAGGTTTACCGTAGGAATTTCCATAGGAACCTATCTTGCACTTTGAATTCAATCATTGCCAACAATTTTCTGGATTTAAGATATGTTAGATGTTTAATATATATATACTTGGGTCTTGGGATTTATGAATGAGGTCGTTCAGAGGTGAAAATTAACATGACGACACTTTCAAATCCTGCCAAAACATCTTTATTAAATCCGGGGTTACCACGCTTTTTGTCTTACATGACACGTGTCGTTATATCATTGATCACGAATTTTCGAGGTGTTACATCGTGTCCAACCTATAACAATAAATGCTTTTTATATAAGCCTATAACAAAAATCTATGATATAAAAAACATATCGCTAACGAAAGACAAAATAGCATGCTATACCTTATCTGCCACTTTTTTCATTATGTGCCACATGCACAATCCGTGTCTGCTGATAGGGAAAACCTCGTCAATAGCCTGTTTCATGGCAGGATCTTGATCCGTCACTACAACCTTTGGTTGCCGACCAAATGACATTAAGAATGAATTCAGAAGCCATTTATATGATTCAATGCTATCCGATGCCAACAACCCAGCTCCAAGTGTTACATTTCGATAGTGGTTGTCAATGCCAGTGAATGGAACAAACACCATCTTGTACCTGAACAAACACATGCGAAAACACATTGAAAACATGCGAAAAAGACAGATATCACATGCGAAAAACAAAAGTATAACATGCGATATAGTTAACATCATTTCTTCAACATGTCTACACATGCGATATTACAAGCTCATGAAGACATATAACATGCAAAAATTAGTAAAAAAACGTGTTTGTCTTGAAAACTTACCTGTTTGTCTTGAAAGTTGCATCGAACGATATCACATCCCCAAATTCCATATAGTTAAGCTTGCATAAACCATCAGCCCAGAACAACCCAGTTAACCGTTTGTCATCATCAACAGAATATTCAAACGAATAATCAGCTAAATACTGTTTTTTGTCAGTTATCCTATTAATCATCATGTCAGCGTCATATTCTCTTATATAGCTGTTAATTCGCTTCCTAAAATTTTTGCAATCATCAACCGTGGCACCAACGTTCTCGAAACCACCATAACGTTTCCTCATTATATGGAAAGCTTTGACAGGACCAAGGTTTAAAGTGCCTAATTCCCAAACCAACTCCTCTTGGACATCTGACAATTGTCTGTAAGCTGGCAACATGTGAATATCATCTTGGCATACAAACTTATGATTATGGCCATCAACAAATCTCTTTACTGTATATAATCTACCATCCACAGTGCAAATCATAAGTTGAGCTTTGCATCCAGTTCTAATAGTCCCCCTGTTCCTTGTTTTGAATTGCTTTTTTGACTTCAAACGATCGTCAATACACAGTGGCTTATGTCCCTCTTTAGAACAAACAAAATACTTAGTTTTGATTATACCATCACTATGTACTTCACCACCTTTCCGAATAGAAAAACCGGCTAACTTAGCATATCATTGGTAAAACGCATATGCTTGTTCAATAGAGATAAATTGCATTCCAACAACAGGTGTAGCTGATGCTTGACCCTTCGGAGTATAAACCCTTTCATCTACATGAATCAAAATCAGAAAACAAAAAACGTGCGAATTATCAGACTAGTTACATGCGACATATTAAAAAAAGCATAATTTCATCATAAAGAACAAACACATATGCGAATTGTATGAACAATAACATGCGAAAATGATGATTTTGATTAATCTGTTTTATATATGCGATTTATTATACCATAACATGCGAAAATGCATAAAAGAAAAAAAAAACAAATGCGAATTGTAAGAGTAATGACATGCGAATTTGTGCATGTTGCTTTCATATCAAAAATATTATCAAAATTCAAACTTCAAAAAACACCTACAACAATATAAAATCATTGCTATGATTAAACAAAAAACAAGTATACGAACAATTTAGAGATCTGAATTAACATAATTACCATTAAAAAACTCGTTTACAGCACTTGTACTTGCAATTGGATTTGGATTTGCAGGTGGTGGATTTAAAACATCTTCAATCGAAACTCTCTGATATGCAGATAATTGAGCATGATCACCGATCGGTCGAGTTTCTTCAAAATCAACATCTGTTCGTCCAATGCTGCTCTGTGGATCCATCGAAAAAAAAACAATTGAATGAAACCCTAACATAGAAGAACGAAAACTGCAATTTGAGAATTATGAAAAATTTGAAACTGATTCGAATGATAATTACCGGGATATTAATGTAACGAACATCTTGCTGATTGAATGAAGAGACGAATTTGCCCTTAGATGATTGAATTAATTGTCTGATTTAACCTTATTAAAGAAAAACTGAATCAGGACACGTGTACGGCTCAAAATCTCGCGTATGTAATGTACGATAACCTTATTTGTACCATACTCTTTACCTATATATATATATATATAGTCTGTAACAAAATATATTTATTCAACTGGGAATCAACATTCTTTCAAAGCTCGCATGCACGCGGCATCCCTCGACCGAATACATCGGGTTGATATCGCCTCACACCTTTGATCGATCTTCTCATTTTAAGTAGCTCATCGAATTTGTCTCACTCGACCTTGACTCAGCGACACTTGAACAATCATGGGCGCTCGTGACACTATGCACATGAGCGACGTTTCACCCAAACAACGCAAAGAAAGGCATGTTAGAACTTAGCAACAATACTAGGATACTCTATTGCTTCAGAAATTATCATAATCTAGATCATACAGACACAAAAACTTTAGGTGAAAACAACGATGATCAGATCAGATACTTTCACTAACATTGTGTCACACCCCAACCGATGGTGGAAACATCAAGGTGGGACGAAATAGATTGCTCGAGACTTCATAGCTTTCTAATAATGACAATAATTTAAATAACAATATTTCATTTCATTCTAAAAGGAAGTACATAGTCTTGAAGGGAAAATACAACAATTTTGGCAACTTGAACATAATGAAACAAAGGAAATACATAACATGAAAATATGGGTACATATCTAGTTCACCCTAACCAATTTCTTCGAATCTCCAAGGCTAATTTCCTATAATGTGTATTAAAATAAATTGTCAACACATAATGGTCAGTGAGCATACTGTCACACCCCAACCGATGGCGGAATCATCGGGGTGTGGCACTGAGCGAAACAAGTTGTTCAAGGGAATCCACAACAACTATTAAGTGACAATATTTATAAGGTTTAATATCCCATACTATTAAACAAATAAAGCCAAAAACAGTCATTACAGATATTCAGTCTCAAAAACAAAATCCATTCCGACAACTCAGATTTTATTTGGTGAGTTTCTAGACTTCCTAACTTGATTTCAGCGTAACATCCAATCAACCTGTCACATATGTTAAAATAAAAGTCAATACATAAAGTAAAGGTGAGTACACAAGTTTGCATAGATATAGTATGAAAAGCGTTTACGCATAACCAACATGTAACACGTAACGGGCGAAGCATGTAACTATCTACAATGATACAACCTAACCACGAGACTGCGTTGTAGATTATTCGCGACACATGTTCACCGAAGCGAACACGTGAAGTAAAGTAATGTGATCCCCAGCAACCCCTGTCACACAGGTGCTGAGTCCAAACTAGGGGTGTGCACGGTTCGGTTCAGCATTATCCGTAACCGTAACCGAAGTCATCGGTTAATTGGTTCGGTTAATTTGTCGATTTTCGGTTCGGTTCGGTTAATTTTCGGTTAATAACCAATTCAAACAAGGTTTATTTTTTTTGCTTAGAAATACATGTAATGGAGGTATAAATACATGAAATAGATGTATAAGTACATGAAATGGATGTATAAATAAATGAAATTGAGGTATAAATGCATGAATAGATGTTTAAATACATAAAATGGAGGTATAAATAAATGAAATGAAGGCATAAATAAATGAAATAGAGGTGTTATTACATGAAATGAAAGTATAAAACATGAAATACATGAAATAGTGGTATAAAAGCTAGAAATATATAAAGAAATAAATGATTCAGTTCGGTTCGGTTAATTTCAGTTAACCGATGGTAAAAAAAATATCTGTTAACCGACTTTCGGTTAATTCGATTTCGGTTAATTTCATCCGGTTTTGTCGGTTTTCGGTTCGGTTTCGGTTAACGGTTCAGTTATTGCACACCCCTAGTCCAAACTATAGTACTATCGTTGCTAGAGGCGGTCTAGTGTAACACTGTATAAGCATAGTAACAAGCATTCAACAAATCACGTATAGCATGCGGGAGCGGTTAGCATTTATAAAGTGTTTGTGTTGTGTGTTGTGTTTTGGTAGTGAACGTATGTAACACCCAAAAGTGCGTTAAATGAAAATGGGTTCGAGTATACTCATTGTGTATGTTTAGCAAGTAAACACAATCTGGATTGGATTGAAGGGAGCGCTCGGTCAGTCTGTGCACGGAAACAGAAGCATAAGACCTCCTCAGGGCTTAATGGTCGTAAACAAAATGTCGAGCGGGTTAAGTGTTTGACAGTGCATCTGAACGGATGGACGCCATCCGGGCGGACGCCATCCGGGCGGACGGGTGTCATCCGGACGGACGGACGCCATCCGGACGAACGGGTGCCAACCGGACGGACGGGTGCCATTCGAGCGGATGGATCCCATTCGGTCGAAAGGGCTATTTTGTTTAAATGGTAAAATCCGACACATAACTTGGTACTTTAAAACAGAAGAAAAGTCTGGAGTGGTGCAAGGCCTATCCGGGCGGATGGACACAGTCCATTCGAACGGATGGTCTTTGGTTGCAGTTTGTAAAATTTTCGTAAACAAAAAGGTTTTTCGGTTTAGCGGAGACGGTCGTGACGATGATTTCAAACAACGGAACATACCAGGTCCAGTTCTTTCGAACGGATGGGCCTCGCTCATTCGGATGAATGCTCTGTTCTTGATGAAAATTTCATGTTTGACCCATCAATCGGTCCATCTCTTTGGTGGAAATCAGTTCTCGAGTCGGCTCTTGACTATGGAACGAGTCGAGAGTCTGACAAAGTCCTGTTTCTACCCATATTGTGTAAAATCCGAAGGGAAGGTCAAAATAAGTGGAGAAACGTTGAAATCTTCCATAACTTGATCCTATCTCGAGGGGATGATGCTCCACAACAGTTTACCTAAGCAAAATGAGTGGAAACCATCTTCGAGATGGCTGGAATCAAGGGTTTTTGAGAAAAAGTGTAGGATCGGGATTCGATCTAAAAGAGTCAATCAGAAGAGTTCTAGACCAAATCAGAGGCGGAATTCATTGATTTGATCTTCATTGCAGCTAGATTTAAACTTAGAAGTAGATTAAATGTCGATTGTATTGATCTGACAAAGTTACATGAGCTGGCGACACTTCGGCAGAGCTTCGCTACCGGAATTAGATTGTTCCAAATAAAGACCTTGACTCTCCTATTTATATGAATGCCAGACCCCACGAACTATTTCATGCTTTCTGGCCAGACCCCATGAACTGGCCAGACCTCACGAACTGGCCAGAGGCCAGACCTCACGAACTTGGTCACCTCGTGCGAGGTGGTTGGTTCAGGTCTGTTTACCGATTCTCTCGTTCAACGTGTCCTAGTCTATCTATTCTAGTTACATGACTCGATACAAGACAAAGTCAACAGACATATGCACTAACAAACTCCCCCCTTGGATGATGACAAGTCTTCAGTGTATTGAGTCTTCAGTCTTGATCGGTCTTCTCGCTCTTTCCAAAGTATCTTTCTCTGTAAGCATCCTTCAATCTTTCTCTTACTCTTCCAGAATCTCAATCTTACTCTTCGTCTTCAGACTCCCCCTTTCGATAAGCTGGGATCGCAGTCTGGAATTCTCTATCTGTAAGCTTTGAATCAGAATCATGGCTATAATCTGCATACGCTTATGCTGAAAAGTTCTCAGGAGTCGAAACCTAGCTCTTTCAAAGCTTTTTACCTGCACATACTCTACCCAAAACATAAGGTTTTTCATTTTAAAAACATTCATAGTCTAATCATCTAGACACATATGCAAGATAGACAATTTTGACATAGATGTTCTCTTATTATTCACTTGTAAAAACAAATTTGGTTTCAAATTAATGAACCATTTAACCATTTCAAATTCGTTTGTCATTTCAAACAAAACTCTTCCAACCCTTGTTGTTCATCATGTTCAGCACTTGGAATTTTGAAAATCAGCTTTCCAACATCAGTTGTCGAAAATAAGATGAAATAAAATCTTTTTGAATTTTCAAAATTTTATGCTAAATACACTGAAAATCTTTTTGGATTTTGGGAAATAAACTATATACAAACATCTTTTTGTGAGTTTGTGTAAGAGGATTATATCAGTTTATGACAAATCACTTAGTTCCATTGAGCTTTAAACACTTTAAGTTTTAAACAATTCACTTAAATTGTCAGTATACTGATCCACATAAATTTTCGCACAAAGTTCAATTGTTTCGAGATACGAGATTAGTGTTTTAATGGACTTAACTTATTCGCGTGTCCCACCTCAGAATATACTCCCGTATCCAGACTCCTATTTTCAGTCTTACAGGTGAATGCACACTAATGATATCTGTAAAAGGGTAATGCGAGACAATGAGAGCTCAGGTTAGAACTTCCGTTCAGACAAAGAGATGATGGCTCGACTTTTAGAGGTGTGTCCCATTGGGGGATCTTTTCTTCAACATCATATGATTAGCATTTTTCAATGTTTCATCATTTTTTATGCTGAGGGTGGGCTTTATGATTAAAGCAGTGCAGAATATTATACAAGGACTAGGCTATTGCTACAACAAAATCAGAAGTCCTGGTATAATACCCAGATATAATCACGCACAAAGACCTAGTATGTCAAAAATAGAAAGCCCTTCAAACAAGATTTCGGGGGTTACCCATATATCCGAGAGATGTTCCCCACGAGATAAGTAAGTATTTGATATTTAGGTTTATATCTCGAAAACAATCTACTAAGCGTGTAAAAACCTATTGGCATATCATCAGTGAGACCGTTTATCACATTTTAACTTTCCAATTCTTTAGCGTACTGTGATTGTCTACTGATGTACTATCATTTCCTCTTTTCACAACAAAACTCATTTTGATTTTTCGATGTTTTTGGTTTTAGATTTTATCAAGTTTTTGGATTTTTCAAATTTTCAAAATTTCTAAATTTTTACTCCCCCTAAAATCAAAAATATGTTTCAATTTTGATTTTCCGGGAAAATTTGAAAGCAAAAGCAATAAACTGTACACATAAAATGACAAACTGATGTGAATTGCTTCAATTCTCCATTCACTTGGCTTAAACAATCAGAACTCCCCCTGACAACAAACTATTTTCCCATTATGATTTCAAAACACTTAAGTTTGTTTTAATCAAAATGGTTTTTCCGGAAAATTAATTTGTTTGTCATTTCACAAACATGGGGATTCATTCATCACTTTGTTCTTTCAACCACTTTGTAAAAACTATCACTTGTAGGTTTTTCACAAAAATATTTTTAAAAAATGATGCCGATTCATGCTCCACGATTACCAACTTGGGAGCTCCGGCAAGTCAGGATTTCAAAGAAAGAATGCTGACACCCAAGCCTGACCAACCTTGGGTGCATCCGAGTTATTTTCACTCGGTGTGTAAATTCTCCTCTTTGATTCATAATATTCTTTTACCCCTTTGGCCCTACCATCGACCATTTTTCCAAAAAATATGTTTTACTTTCCCATTGAAAGCCTTTTCGACATCGAATTCTTTCTTTTCAGAATAGAATTGATTCAAAATTTCCACTTTTCCAAATTTTGATTTTAAATTTGCAGCCCGCAATGGTGGAAAGTTGACATCATCCATTGGCGGTACTGACTTTTCTCTTTTTAGCTCAACTTGTGGCTCCTCTGACTTTGACGAATCAGATTCATCGCCAGAAAGTGGCTCATTTGCTTCCGAAGAAACAAATTCATCGCCAGATTTAACATCTGATTTCTTAGCAACCCACGTTTGGTTGTTAAGATTCACTCTTCTTTTGTAAAACTTTTTAGAACACTCACCAACTTCATATGTTGATTTTTTAAACATTTTAAATTTTTCAGTTGGTGGTTCAGTTTTATTGACAACTTTTTCTTTGAGTTTAGTAGACACTCCGTGTTGTGTGTTACTTGCCTTTGGACAGTTCCAGGCGATGTGACCAACTTCATTGCATCGGTAACAGGTTCTTGTCTCCTTTTCTGATTAGTTTCATTCTTCTCATGTTTCTGTTTTTCTGCAAGAAACGCTTTGTTCGATTGCTTCCAGAATGAGCTCTTTTTCTCTTCTTCAGAACTTGACCCTGAAACAAATACAGTTTTTGATTTAAAATCTTTAATATTTTGATTGTTTTCAACATCAAAACCTAACCCCTTCTTTTTGAAATTGCTATTATGATTCGGTTTCTTTTGATGACCTGGACCGAAACCTTTCTTCTTGTTTAAACGTTGTTGAACTCTAGAAGTATATTTAGGTTTTGTAAATCCCATTTTATCTTTTATTTCTGAAAACTTTATTTTTATCAATTTAAAAACTGTTTTAATATTTTCAATTTTCACTTTTTTAATTGGAAATTCCTCATCAGAATATAGTTTGTCTGAATCATTCAAAGTATATGCCACTTTGATTGGTTCATCATTCAAATTATTTTCTGTTTTCGGAATCTCTTTATTATGACTACTCTTGACCGATGATTTCGAACTGTTGACTGATGAACTCGAACTCTCAGATTCAGACTTTGACTCTGACTCCTCATCCTTATCCAACACCTGATCGACCACTTTCTTTATTAACTCAGACTCATGATCAGTGTCAGACGATGTGAATGTGACGTCAATGTTGTCTGGTAGCTCATCAGTTGTTTCAGACTTTAACTTTATATTGACTGCCTTTTTGACTTGTTCCGAATTAGGTTTTCTGGGAGAATAACCTTCCCAGATCAGAGGCGGATACTTGTTATAATTTGCACTTTGTTTCTTACCAGTATCCGTATCTTCCGACTTTTTATCTTGAAAGGCTTCAAAACCTGCTACTGTCGGATAGATTCTATCAATCAATTAATCAGAACTTGAGTAGCTCATTAGCAATCTTCTGATTCTTTCATTCTCAATTTTTCCAGTCTCTAATTCTTGCTTCAACTTTACACACTCATCAATATAATGATTGATGGCCTTCTGCTTAGACATCATTACTGCATTCATCATTGTCAAAGCATCTTCCCTTTCTGAGTTTGTCTTTTCCAACTGATTAACCGTTCTGTTCAACACATCATAAGATTCTTTCAAGTACTTAACATCGAACAACAATTTTTCTTTCATCTTGTCTAGCTCACTAAACTTCTTATCTTTCTCTTCACAATGTTTGCATGGTTCCAAACATTTTAGACAAGGTTTTGTGACCTCTACAATCTTTTCAATCTCAACAATCTTCTCAGCAACTTTAACTTCTTCACTCTGTTCATACTTCTCTTCCACCTGAACAACATTCTCACATTTTACCTTTTTCTTTTCTTTTGTTGCTCGTTTCTCCTTTAGTTTCTCCAATTTATCTGCAAAATAAAATTTGAAACTTTCAAGAGATAAATGAGTTTTACCAATGTTTATTTGATTAATTTCTTCATCATCATCACTGCTATCAATTGATGATTGAACAAAGACTAGTATCTTTTCTGAACTATCTTCGGAAGTGACAGACTCTCCATCTTGACTTTTCTTATCATTTGCAAACACATCCATCCATTCTTTCATCAACTCTGGCTCTTGAATGATCTGGGCAATAAATGCTCTAAACTTTGAGTTACTTTCAGCCAGAATATATTTGTCCCAGCTAAATCCCTCTGGCAATCTTTCATCTTCTTGATCTGGAGGCATAGTAAAACAAGCTTTCTTCTTTCCATCTTCAATCGGAATAGTACGGACTGATGACGGTTGTTGAGCTACTTGATGATATAATGCTTTCCGATAATATTCATTGTTCCCGAAAGGATTATGAGCTCCACCTGCTTCTCGGTTGGTACATTCCGTCTTGAAATGTCCTTTTTCCCTGCACCGAAAACAAGTAACTTTAGACTTATCAAAACCTAAAGTAGAAACATTAGCATCACGTAAGTCATCTCTTCCAGTAATCTGCTTAAATTTCTCAACTCTCCTCAGCACGCTCTCTAAACACCACTTAATATCCATTAGCTCCATTTCCTCAGCATCAATCTGATCGTAATCATCTTTTGTTAACATAGGATTTCCGATTCTTCCAGCAACCAAACTCTCATATGATTCTAACACAGTAACTAGTAATGCCATATGACCTTTAGCGAATTCTTTAGAGAAATTCTGACCGTTCTGAAGATGCAACGCGATGTTGCATTGTAGCACATGACCATTACCATTGTTTGAGCTTTGAGACTGATAATTTGAAGTTGAAACATTAGGATTAACACTCGGATATGAAGAAAATCCACTGTTGTTGATTGAACTTTGATTGAGTGATCCAGATGAGTTTTCTGCGCTGAAAGCAGTCTGAATCTTTGGACTAGCTTCAACATTTTGAACATTACCTTTGAAATACATCTTGATATCTTGTTGACCACTTGAATTGTTCATTCTAGCGATCTTTTGTTGTTCAAGATCTTGTCCTTCAAGTTTTTCAATGAATTGAGCAATTGACAATCTATCATACTCTCCGGTATTCTTCAAAATCATAAGATATGTACCCCATTCATTTTGAGGAAAAGCATCGACTAATTTTCAACCCATTCCTCTCGGTCTTTATTGATATCCAACCGGGTCATTGAACGCACTAAATGACAATATCTCTCAATAAGAGTCTTTGTAGTTTCACCCGGCGAACTTGAAAACAATTCAAATTCTTTCTTTAACAATGATTTTTTATTCTTGATCATCTTCGTACTTCCTTCGAATTTTGTGCGAAGTGCTTCCCAAATCGAACGTGCACTGCCATCATGTTGAAGTAATACGAAAATGTCTTCTTTCACAGCTTGTTATAGTAAACTGATCATCATTTTTTCTGCCTTGTACATGTCTCTCTCTTTATCCGAAAATTCATAAATAATCTTTATAACACCCATATCAGAACGAGGTCGAACATACTTAGTTTCATTACAAACCCAAGACATTAGATGATTTGCTTGAACCCAGTTTTCGAACCGTTTTTTGCCAATTGTAATATTCTTCAATGCTCATAAACTTAGGGGGTTTCTACAACGTTCCCGTTTCATTTTCCATGTTTACGTTCTGAGCAACTGAACTTGCAGTAGCTAAGGTAGTACTGAACGCGTTATAGAATTCGTTTTCCATGTTTCGGTATCGAGAGTTCACAATAACAAAATCTTCAAACGATCTGAGGGTTTGGAATGAGCTGGAATCCTCAAACCACACGACCTGGAAAAATTAGTTCAAACGACCTAGAAGTTGTCACAATCTGGATTTGGTGCGACCTGGAGACACTTTCAAACGACCTGGTTCAGTTCGTACGACCTGGGATTTAAACTCAAATGACCTGGCTTAATCTCAAACGACCTGATCAACCCATATGTGATCGGAGTGTCGCGCTCCGGTCAAAGATAATATTTATAGTCCCAAATTACCCTTAACAAATAGTTAGTGGTAGTAAAGGGTCGAACCACGAAGAGTATGTGGTTTGCGAGTGGATTTGACTGAATTGAAATATGAATCACAATTTATGAAGCTTGCTATCTTGTTTTTGTATATTTTTGTTTGATTGAAAGATGTGAATTAAAATTACTAAAATGATTGAATGGATTAACTACTAAAGATTAACAAAATGCAAGAAATGAACTTGATTGTTTGAACAATAATAAGAAAACAAGGCTCACACCCGGTTTCAACAAATGCAAGACTTAGGGTTACTATGTGTTTTAATTTGCTTTACTAGAAATAATTCATTAACAGGTCACAATCACAAAGCTTAGGTGCCAATCGCTATCAACGTCATAGACAACGGACCACGATGCACTTCGTTACTTTGGACTAGCAAATCCAATCAAAAGACAAGGCATAAATACGTGTATTCGTTTCACAAAGTCAAATTTAATCATTCACTCGACAATTCGCAAATTCAATACAAACGTAGGACAATTATCTAAAGATTCAAATGTAAATTAAGTTGTCACAAAGCAAACATAAAAATGTAATAACCCTAACTCTTACAAAAGTCTACACAGGGGTGAAACCTTCAAGAAATTAGCCGCTCATGGAAGGACGAACGCTATCACCAGAAATTGAGAACTCGAAGTTGAACATCTTGAAACCTAGAGGATGATGGATGATGAGGTTTAGGGTTTTGGGTAGGTGATGATGATGAACGGATGAATGGATTGATGGAACTAGGGTTTGGAATCAAGAATGATAATGATTCGGTTCTTGATTCGGGTTGTAGAGATGAAGGTTGGTGAGTTGGTGATGAAAGATCATGAGAATTAGGCTCTCAGATCACTTTCAAAACTCAAAATAATGTGTAACTCCCGTTTCTTGGTCAAAATTGATGTTATAACTCGTCCACAACTCAAAAATCAAGTTTTTCGCGAAGTGAGAATGCAGGTGGCGTCGCCGACGGCCATTTAGGGCGTCCCCGACGGCCCCTGGAAGTCTTAGTTTCACCCGACGGCTTAATCTGCTGTTTACGAAGGTTTCTGGCCGACGGAACAAACCAGAGGGCGTCGCCAACGTTCCTTTTGGGCGTCGCCTACGGTGCCTCTAAATACCATTTTTTTGCTTTCTTCATAACTTCTTCGTTATAGCTCCGTTTTACGCACCGTTTTCGCCCACGTACTCGTTATTCAGCCCTCTATCATGCCATCTTCCAATATATTCATTTTAAATCCATTAACATCCCCCAAAACACATCCAATCTTCCTGATTAACCCGGTTTTGTTCATTTCACATCCCCAGTTGATCCCGTTCGCTCCCGGTGCTCCGTAAAGCTCCCGATTAGCTCCTTAAACTCTTTTAGACCTGTAAAACACAAATCCCATTAAAAGTAGGCTATTCAAGATTAAAAGATATGTAAAAACATCAACTTAAGCATAAACGATCAACGGTTTTCAACCATGTATCACATCTCCACACTTGTCTTTTGCTTACCTTCAAGCAAATCTGTTTTTCACTTTCACGTGGGTCTAACAAGAAATGCACGCCCCATTCCTGAGACTAAGGTTAAGGTCTATTGTCATACAAAAGTTCAAACTCTTTACAATTTTCAACATATTTAACGGTAAAATGCATTCACATATAAAATGGTTATCCAAGATTAACCCGCCCGTGAAACCAACAATTCATGCACATCCCTCACAATGTTCTCTCCACTCGGTTTATAAGTTGGCTAATTTTCATAATGTATTGGCACTTCAAAGAATGATCGCTCAAAACTGATTAGAACTCGTACCCGCATAGGCTTGCAACTCAATCATTCTCCACCACCGAACACGAATACTAAGCACAAGTCATAAGGTCTTTGTACGGGTTGTAACGGGTCTAGGCTAAGGGTAGGAACTAGGACATTTTAAAGTGGCTAAGGTGATGAAAATTCGATTTTTATTACAAAAAGACTACTCTAAAGAAAACTAAACTATAAACATCAACTACAAGGCAACAACTTTAGCCTTTTATTTCTCAAACTAAGTACATGTATTTTTGTTCTTTTTTTTTCAGCAATTTTCTCATCTTTTTCATAACATTTTCTGATTGATTTTTTTATGCAAACAATCAAATACAACTATACAAACTCGACTCCTATAATCGAATTTCCATCACACAGGTTTAAAAGAAAAAAGGTTTAAGGTTATGGGCTATAAGGTGGTCAAACGAAAGGATTAGGCTCAAAATTGGCTACTAGGGGACAAATTTTTGGGTAAGGATATAAAAATGGTGTAAAATGGAAAAGGTTTACCGAATGCCTTAATCATTCTCGTGGTTGTATTCGGTCTATGGTCTCAAACGTATCAAAAGTTGCAAGTTCTACAATACATGACTAATGGTCCACTCAAACAAAGAAACATAGTATGTAATCTATGATATAAAAGTGGCTCAAAACCTCATATATCTAAAGGGTATGGTATGTGACATGCATAAAATACTAGTTTCTTAGGCGGATTATTCCCAAATAATCACCCGCTAAATACCCGTCATGTTCTTAATTTGAAGTTGACCATGACAAAAGACCAAATGGGTTATGACATCCCTCGTTGACTTAGTTACTTGTGCTTTAAGATCGCTTTCGAAACAAGACATTTTTGAAAAAATTTTGAAATTTTCCCCCATCCCCACAATTGAGGTAAACTTTGTCCTCAATGTGTAGTGTTTAAATGAACGGGTCAAAATCGAAAACTTTTACTACTCCCCCATCCCCACACTTGAGGTAAACATTGTCCTCAATGTGTAAGAACTAGCGTTTTAAAACGCACAAGGGATGTGACACGACTAACTTCCCAAAAATTCCACCCCGGAAAATAACATACAATTACAATCCACTTATTGCTAATCTAAGAATCAAGGTAAAAAGGAAACACATGCACCTGCTTTTTTTTCGCTAGATGCTCATATATTCTTCTTCTCTTCATAAAAACGGTTGTCCCGCGAACATGTTTTACCTATAAATCTTAATCCTTGTGTAGAAGCATGCTTCTCACAACCATTGAAATTTGTTAGGTGCTTAGTTCTACCATTTTTTATGAAAGTGTTACCAAATCATGCGTTAAATTACCTTGATTTTTGTGGAAAAAATTTTTACAACAATAACAAACCTAACTCACTTTCGTAGGAATCACGGTTGCATTTAGCGTATGCAACAAGCCCTTTTAAACCCCCTAATAGCTTGGGAGGACGAGTAGGTCTCGTGAGGGTTATATAGGGAACACACCCACAACGTTCATTTAACTACTAAAACGAAATAACAAAATTATACAACAACAACAACAAAACTACGGAGAAAAATTAAAACGAATTGTAAAACAAAATATACAACAACAATTGACTTACCACCTTATGGTGGTCGAATGGCGTGCTTGCCACCTACGAACTCCTCGAAATCACCCACCGATGATTCATACCATTTGTTGCCAAACGATCCAAACTTCCTCACCTCCTCTTCCTTCTTCTTTTCTAGAGGTGACTTCTTCGCCTTCTTTTTCTTGATCGTCTTCTTCTTTGTTTCTCCAAACCTACCAACCATAGCACATACCTTTTTGTTTGGATTCATGTCCTCTTTAGGACATTTATCCTCACCGAGTGGGTTAGTAAAATTTGGAAAAACATTTAAATTTAATTCCCGGTCCCCAAACTTCATGCTTACCATTCCCCTTGCACAATTCATTATGGCATTAGCAGTTGCCAAAAAACGGTCTACCCAAGATAACTACCGGTTGGGTGTCCTCAACACACCCAACATAGTCTACTACCAAAAAATCAACTGGGTAGTAGCAATCATCCACCTTAACAATTACATCCACCACCACCCCCCTCGGATGCGTGGGAGTCTGATCGGCCAATACCACGGGAGTATCAAATTTTTTTAATGGACCAAAATCGTATTGGTCATATAAACTCCCGGGTAAAATGCTCACACAAGCTCCAAGATCGAGGAGCGCCCTCTCGATTTTAAATGTTCCAATTTGAATTGAAATAAGAGGATCTCCTAGGTCTTGAGCTTTTTGAGGAAGGGCACTCGATAAAACGGCACTAACATGAGATA